>SJYA01000926.1:21571-63591 GCA_006410615.1 Neotragus moschatus | reverse complement strand
TTCGATTGCCCTAGTGTCCTGGTTCTCTGTGCGCACGCGCAAGAGTCCTCCGGCAGCCCTTGCAGTTCCAGTTTTCTAGTGATTGGGGGCGCTTGCCGTCCGGTTTTGGAAGGTTTGGGGCAGTCCCGCGTTTGACGGCTTCCGTGAGGAAGGACGGGTACCTAAACGGGCACTAGTCAAAAGGAGAATTGCTTTTCTTCGCAGATTTCAGTTTTGGTGGCCAAAAGATAGCGAATGTGGACTTGTATTTTAAAATTAACTCATTTCCTTTTTCAGAACGTTTGTCTCTATCATTCAGAGAGCTGAAAATCCAGTTATGGAAGGAAGAAAAAATACAGTGTATTATTGAGTGTGTTAACAGACATACTTAAAAGGGAAACAGATGAGGCGGTTGTTTAGGGGAAATGTGCTAGCTGAAAGCTAGAAAGAGTAAGATGCCGTTTAATTTGGGCCTTGAAAATTGAATAGGAGTTGATAAGACAAGGAAGACGAGAAGTATTTAAAGCAGAAGCATAGAGACAAGAAAGTAGGCACCGCTGGATAGTCAGATGTGACTAGAACTATAGTTCTTAACCTTTTTGACACACCATTTCCTTTTAAAACGTGATTTAAAAAGATATGGATGAGCCTCCCAGGAAAATGCATATACATGTCTAAACATTTTCTATAACCTTTTAAAGAAAAATTGTGAAAGACGTTGAAATAGCCACAAAAAAAAAAAGTGTCTAGCTTGCTTTTCCAGCTTACCTCTGCTTTTCATTGTCATTGAGCTATGTTGCAATTATCTAAGTTATAATTGAAATAAGTCTTAAGAGTTATTGCCCTGATTAGTGTTACATTTGTTAACAAGTTCATTTCAATATTTTTGCTTGCTTGTATTTGTGCTTCTCTAGTTTTTGAGTTCACCTTTGAACTGGTTTTTAGCAGTTAACTAGTTCCCTGGTTAAATTACTTAAAGTGATTGACGTGTTCATTTTATAAATGTAGAAAAGTCATGGTTTCACCTTTTCTTTAAAATTTACCTTTGAAAATTTCGTGGAATTTACAATAATTTTTGAAATCCATCCCAAATTCCATGGATTTCAGGTTAAGAATTTCTGAGCCAGGATGTAGAGAATGGACTTGTGGACACAGTAGGGGTGGGGAGGGAGAGAGTGAATGAATGGAGAAAGTAGCATCAACAGATACACACTACCATGTGTAAAATGGATAGCTGGTGAGAAGTTGTTGGATGACACAAGGAGCCCAGTCTGGTGCTCTGTGATGACCTAGAGGAGTGAGATGGAGAAGGGGGAGCAAGGCTCCAGAGTGAGGGGATATATATGTATTTATGACTGATGGTGGCGCTACTGTTAAAAAAATCTTGCCTCCCATTGCAGGTGATGTAAGATGCAAAGTTAGATCCCTGAGTCAGGAAGATCCCCTGGAGGAGGGCATGGCAACCCACTCCAGTATTCTTGCCTGGAGAATTCCTTGGACAGAGATGAGCCTGGATGGCTGCAGTCCATGGGATCACAAAGACTCAGACACTGCTGAAGCGGCTTAGCATGAACACACAGATGGCTGATTCACGTTGTTGTACAGCAGAAACCAACACAACGTTGTAAAAAAAAATTTTTTTAGCAATTTTAAAAAAGGATTTCTGAGTCAAAACATAGACTGCATGGTAAGAGGTTGCAAGAAGTTCTACTAAAACTTAGGCAGTGTGAGAGTTAAACATACCTGAGCTTACTTACTCAGCTAGCTTTAGCCAGGTCACTTAACCTTTGAGCCTTTGTAAAAAGAAGTTAAGAGAAATAACCTAGAGGGATTATGAGGATTTAAAACAAGGTATGTAGGTATGTAAAGTAACTGGTGTTACACAGTAACTTTTATTCTTTGTTTAAACCCTATGAAACTAGTTGATTCATTTAACAGTTTTTTTTTTTAAATACATGCTGTGTTACCAAAAGATGCTAAAGAATTATTATTGTTGAAAGTTTTAACATTAGAGTCACAAAATTAGACCTATGTTTAGACAAGTTACACAGCTTCAGTGAAGGATGGAGGACTTCTCAAACAATTTATAAACTATTTTCATATTACTATAACAGTAGTTGTGGAAAACACTGGATGAAGATAAGAGCCATTCCAAAGGTTACATTGATAGGGCTTAATGACAGATTGGTAAATGATAAAATGATAATAAATAACAGATATTGTTGACTGTGTGCTGTATAGCAGCAATGGAAAGTGCTTTATTCATTTTGATTAATTTTTAAAACCCCTATTATGTCAGTATAAATTTTATTCCACTTTGTAGATCATAGAAAGTTAACTTGCCGAAAATCCATACAGCTAGTAAATAGCTTGAGTGGTTAACTAAGTAGAATATGTCATCCTTAAATAAAATGAGGGTGGTGAGAAGAACAGCAGAACAGACATTGCTAAGAAAGATAACAGCTTTGATTTGGAATGTATGGAATGACAATGTACCTATTTGTTATCATAGGACATTGAAAAAGACAACTATGACTATCATGTAACTTCCTGATCTTCTGCAACCAATGTGTAGGGAAGAGAACTTGTACCATAGCTTATTTCCTGTTTAATCTAATCCATATCTGTACTCGAGAATGAAGGTATATTTGATTCTCTACAGATTTTTAAGATTGAAAATTGCAGTGTTATTCACATGGGGCAAGATTTTCTGAACTTAATTCTCAAGGCCACAAAAAAAAAGAATATATATATATATATATATATGAGAAAGGAAGCAGAGTATCAGGGCTGAGAAGAGAATGCTGGGAAAAGTCTGATTTCTGGGAGATTTGTGGTTTTCTGTGTTTATGCAGTTTTGTCCACTGTCTCTTTAGATGATGGCTTTGACGATGAAAACAAATGGAGAAGTACTAATTTGCCCTTTATAGATTTTTCAGAAGAAAGTTAGTAGTGAATTCTGTAGTGACAGTCATAGCCTACATTTGTATTTTGTTTATAATTCTATGTCCTTACAAAATAACTTGAAAGGCTCAATATGTGACAATTTATTAGATGCTGTTAGTTGTATTACTTAACTATACAGTAAATGCCAAGGTTGTGATCAAGCTGAAGTCTCTGCCTTTGTAGTGTTTATATTATAATGAAGCAGGCAATAAAATTATAATTCCAGGTAGGAATAAGAGGATATAAGTATAGAAAGTGGTGAGTGAGGGAGAGGGCAAGGTTATGGTTGGCAGGGAAGGGATATTTTAGATTTGGTGAAAGAGAAAGCCTCTTTGAGAAAGTGACATTTGCAGAGGCCTGGGTGAACAAGTAATCCCTGCAGGTGTGACAGGAAAGCTGGGGAACAGCAGAAGCAAAAGCCATGAAATGGGAATGCATTAGACTGTTCAAGGAACAGAAAGATGGTGTGGTGAGGTTGTAATGAGCACCTTGAAAGAAGTTGCAAGTGATGAAGTTAGAGCGAAATCCCCAGGCCAGATCTAATAGGACCTATAGGCCACAATAAGGATTTTTTATTTTATTCTGACTGGGATAAGAAACCTTTGGAGGATTTTATCCAAGAAATTGACATTTTATTTATATATTTAAATGATCATTCTGGCTGCAGTCTGGAGAATTGACAATGGGAGAGGAGTAGAAGCAAGTAAATGTGAGGATGTGTTTGAACTGCAGGCAAGACACCCGTGATAGCTTGGAACAGGTGGTTGTGATGGAAGAAATGAGGATTCGTGAATTTTGAAAAGCTAGAGCTAACAGAAACGCTAATGAATTGGCTGTGGGGTGTGAGGAAGAAATTAAGGATTTCAGTGTTTTTGCCCTCTCAGCAATTTTCACTGGTATTTTCTGAGATGGGAAAAACTAGACAAAAAAAACATGGTTTGCTAAAATTTGAGAGTTCAATTTAAGCTTGAGATATGCTTCAGATAAACAAGTGAAGAGGTCAGGTGGGTATTTGCGTGTTGGAATGGGGAGATAAGTCGGGAGTGGAGAAGATAGATTTGTGAAACATCAACATATAAAGCCATGGAGCTTAAAGCCAGAGACCCTCTGAAAGGACATCTGTGTAGATAAGGGAGCCCAGGACTGAATGGAAAGGTAGAGCAGACAGAATTGGAGTCCAGAAAAGGAAATGGAGAAGAAAGACAACTCATGGAAGCCAAATGAAGAAAATGTTTTCAGTGAGGGAGTTAGCAACTGCAAATGCTTCTGAGAGGTCTGGTAGACAGTGGAGATCCTAGTTTTCAGTTTCAGTAGAATGATGGAAAGGAAAACCTGACAGGATGGGTTAAAGTGAGAGTGTGAGATAAGTAAATGGTTATGGAGCACCTGATTGTTTTTCTAATGATTAATCTTGGCATGTACTTCCATTTTGAGTTAGGCTAGCATCATCTAAATAAATAATTACCTATGTTTTAGAAATTAGTGCTTACCTGATCAACAGAAGCCTGTTTTTAAAATGCCAAAATACTCTTCCTTTGATGAGAATGCACATTTGGTTAGAGGTTTGAATGAAATGCATTAATGGCTTCGTACCCTCTTCCTGAATGTCACTTTGAAACAAAATCTGTTTCTATGTGCAGCATCACTGCTGCACTTTCAGATTATACCTGACAGTCAGACTCAGGAGACACAAATAGGCTTTAATCTAATAACTGTTTACTGAGCTTTAAAGGATATAAGATAGAAGATAGAGTAAGGGCAGAATCTTCATCTCATCTGGAGACCTAGTCCCAGTCTTCCCCAAATACAGGAATTAACCCAAATCCACTGCTTCCCCCGCCCCTTTATCTAAAAGACTAGTATGGTGTTTTGGTCACCTTGATACCCAAAAGCCCACCAATCTATTCTGTCGTGCGGGTCACAGCCTCAAGGCCTGCATGCATACCAACTAATAGCATCTCCCACCCCAGTGCACCAGAGAAGACAGATGAAACTTCCCATTTGTCTTAATGTCACCCCAGGCCTCCCGTTAGATCTTTGCTTACTCATTTTTGTGTGTATTTAAGTTTAGTGTTTCAACTAAGATGACAGCATTCAACAGATTTTTGAATTACTATATACTAGGAAATGGGAATGTACCAGTGAGCAAAATAAAGATATAATTCTTACATTCTAGGATAAACAAATTAGTAACGTTTTAAGTGCAATAGAGAAGAGGACAGGGAGAATCAGGCAAAATCAAAGTTTCTCCAGCTAATAGTGAAAATGTCCAAAGTTTGTTCTCTGGTAGAGATATTTGAGCCCATTTCCCTTCAGATAAAGGCTAAATTAAGTATTTTTTGTCACTAATTATACTTAATATTTACCTTTTCTTCCTATTTGACAGAAATGGAAACTGAAAGTGNATAGTTGTCTGTCCAGAACTTTGCAGTTCTTGATTATGAGATCTCACTGAAACTTCAGCAAGTAAAGAGCATTTTTAAAAATCAAGTGCTTTTCTCTCATTGGAGGTTGTGAAGTAAACACAACGGAATGTATGAAAAAGCGGTGTTAACATATGAGATAAATTTTATAAGAAACAGGCAAAATCAAAGTTTCTCCAGCTAATAGTGAAAATGTCCAAAGTTTGTTCTCTGGTAGAGATATTTGAGCCCATTTCCCTTCAGATAAAGGCTAAATTAAGTATTTTTTGTCACTAATTATACTTAATATTTACCTTTTCTTCCTATTTGACAGAAATGGAAACTGAAAGTGGAAATAAAGAAAAGGCAATGGAAGAAAGCATAGAAAAGAAAAAAGAAGTAGAAAAAAAGAAACGATCTAGAGTTAAACAGGTGCTTGCAGATATTGTGAAGCAAGTGGACTTCTGGTTTGGAGATGCAAATCTCCACAAGGATAGATTTCTTCGAGAGCAGATAGAAAAATCTAGAGATGGATGTAAGTTTCCTTCAGTGTATTATACGAGTTTTAAGAGCTGTATCTACTTCTAATCTATATATGCTGCTACAGTATATACTGTGTATAAAACATTAAACAGTTGAAGATGTTTTTGAAACTTTTTTAAACTTATATTTTCATTAGATGTTGATATATCACTTCTTGTGTCATTCAACAAAATGAAAAAACTGACCACGGATGGAAAGCTAATAGCCAGAGCACTAAAAAGTTCTGCGGTTGTAGAGGTAAGAATCATCACATGTATTATGTGTCACATGATGCTGTTAATTAATACTGACTTTATATACTGTTTTAAAGCTGGATTTAGAAGGCACCAGAATCAGGAGGAAAAAGCCACTGGGTGAAAGACCAGAGGATGAGGATGAGCGGACTGTGTATGTGGTAAGCCATTTTTCAGGAAAGCTCAGAACTCTTGTCTCCCAACAGAAAACATTGTAGTATTCATTTTAAGTAAAGCTTTATTTTCAGGTAAGGTTTTTAACACTTTATTTATTATTACTAATTTATCATAGGAACTACTTCCCAAAAATGTTAACCACAGCTGGATTGAGAGAGTATTTGGGAAATGTGGCAATGTCGTTTATATAAGTATACCACATTATAAGTCTACTGGGGACCCAAAGGGATTTGCCTTTGTGGAATTTGAAACAAAAGAACAAGCTGCAAAAGCTATTGAGGTAGGTCCACAACCTAAAAGAAAGAGAAAGAAAATTACTAAGTGTTTTAAACAGTAACAAAATTTTGCTTATTTCTTTTCAGTTTCTTAATAACCCACCAGAGGAAGCACCAAGAAAACCTGGTGTATTTCCCAAGACAGTGAAAAACAAGCCCATTCCTGCTCTCACAGTAACTGGTGAGTTATTACTAAATACTTTATTAGACATAGATGAAGTAAAAATAAGTAAATAAAATAACATTGTTACAGAAGAAAAGAAGAAGAAAAAGAAGAAGAAAGGCCGAGCAAAGAAAGACGACAATATCCAGACCAAGGAGTCAAATATGGATGCAAGCAAGGAAAGTGTCTGTAAGAAAAGATCAAGGACCACATCTGAGAGCTCTGAAGTAGAGGTAACTGAGCCCCAAAAGCAACCCACAAAGAAAAAGAAAAAACGAGAAAAGACGGAAGCATCCAGCTTACCTTTAGTCAAAGCAAGGAAGAGGAAAAGAAGCGGCTCTGCAGATGCGGACTGCCTCACTCCTAAAGCGAAGGTTAAGAAAGCCTCTCAGAAAGAGAACATTAAAAAAGAAGCTCCAGAAGTTTGTAAAGAAAACAAAGGTATTTCTGACTTTATGTTTAGGATTAGATAAGGAGGGTTTTCTTTTTAACTCATGTCTTTATTTTCTTGTTAATTTAGAATTAGAAGTCTCTACAGAAGAGGAAAAGGATACCGGAGATATAAAAGACGGATCCCTACTGAAAGCAAAAAGAAAGCATAAGAAAAAACATAAAGAGAGGCATAAAATGGGAGAAGAGGTTATTCCATTACGAGTACTATCAAAGTAAGTCACCGGTACAAATTATATTGTTGGCAAATGACACACTCCATCACCATTGCTAAAGTGCAATTCCAATTTGAATTGAACAGAGTTGCATATTAGCAACAGTAACGGCCTGAAGCCATGATCTGCACAGAAGTTGCACAATGTTGAGGTTTAAAAAGGAACCACCGCACTAAAACATGGAAGCACTTATTTTTTTATGAAGTCACAGCAAGTGCCTCCATGTTAAAGTAGAGGGTATTCCTTAATAGATTTAAAGATACATCTTGAATATACCAAAGACCAGCAGTGTAAGTAAGTACTCTTTGCATTTTCTTGGAAGATAAAATGAAAAAAGAAGACTTACCATCACTAAAACATGGAAGCACTTACTTTTTTAGCTACAAAGCAAGTACATCCACGTTTAAGTGGTGGGGAGCCCAGTCTTGGGAAAAATAAAATTTTCTTTAACCTGTAAAGTACATTTAGAAAATAATCTGGGAACAGAATAAATGCCTGACAAACTTACATTAAGCAAAATGGAAATAACAATTTCACTGTTTACTTGCTACATTTTCATTACTTTCAGAGCTTCATTAATAGTCAGTTTCAACAGTTTGTTTTGTAAAATGCCAGATCGTAAATCCTTTTAAAGTATTGACTTGGAGACACCTCCACTGAAACATGGAAGCACTTACTTTTGCTTTACACAGCAGGTACCCCCATGTTAAAGCAGAGGGGATCCCCCTTTAGCTTCAATAAATTAAGTTGCCATCTTGGATGCAGTGGCGTAATTTGGATTCACTTCTACTAAAACATGGAAGCACTTACTATTTCAGAAGTCACAGAAAGTACTACCATGTTAAAGTTAAAGGGAATCCATCTTCTCAAGAGGTGGAAGATAAGGAGAAGAAAGAAAATGGCATACCTTTTAAAATAGAGTTTCTTTCTTAACTTTCCTGGATTACAGTTTCCCAAGATTCCAGTTTTCCTCTTGGAGGGTTAAAAGGCAAGGACTTTGGGTACTTCTATTTATACTATTCTTAACCCCTGAATTCCTTTTCCCTTTTTATCTCAGAGAATCATTACAAGAGCCCTTTGTTATTCTAATGTATCAGCTCTCAGGGAATGTATGGTCCTGGGTGGGTCTGGATTTTTTTTTTTTTTTTTTTTTGAAGTATACAGATGTCAATGTTAACAGCTAAAACCATTACCACAGATATTCTCCTCTTTAAAAAAAAAAATCCCCTATCTGCTTGTTTGATGGCACAGATTAGGGTAACAATGAGTGCTCCTGCAGAGCCAGGAGAAGCATTGTGTTTCTATCTGGAGGAGCTCTAGCTGTTTGAAGAAACTTCTACGCGTTAAATGTCTGTAAATAAATAAATTGCTTCCATGGGGTGTTTTTTTCTTCTTAGAAATTCCTTTGACTCCAGTAAATACTGAGGAATGTTACCTTTAAAATTGGAAGCAGTTTAACAAATCTTAAAATTTTAATTTTTCACCCAGAGTTAACTGACTTTTCTAGTAAATGTTACTAGTTAGTTAACTCAATGCTTTTATTTTTTTGTCAGTCACATATTTGAAAAATATTCAAGAATTGAATCAGCAAATATAAAACATTTAATCTGAAAGTTGGGACAGAGGGAACTCCCCTTTTCTTGTTTGCCAGATAGACTTAGAACTCAGGAAATAATTTAAGTGTGTTTAAACAAAGATTGGGAGGAGTGGTTGTAAGTCACTGAATGTCTGTATTTTGAGACTTACTTTTTATTTAATGATTTATCATTGTTTAAAAGTACAATTATTTTCACTACAGAACAGAATGGTTGGATTTGAAGAAAGAGTATTTAGCACTACAAAAAGCCAGCATGGCTTCTTTAAAAAAAACAATATCCCAGATAAAATCACAATCAGAAATGGAAACAAATGGAGTACCTACTAATTCCGGAATGAAAAATGAAAAAAGTAAGCATCAACATGATAGTTTTTGTAGCATTATATTGTACTTACACTAAAATGCACTGAGTTATTGTAGGATAAACTTTAGTTTTTGAAACTCAATTATATAGTGGTTGTTATTAGAGCAATTACTGATTTCTCAAGTTGTCCAGGTGTGATTTATCCTTAACCTAAAAGTATTTGAAGGGCTCATTTTAAACTGAATCTTTTTTAATCACATAAATTTTCTCTATACAGTTTTCATTAGTAATCAAAATTAGTGATGAGTGCCTAGTCTGTAGTTCATCGCATTTGTAGAAACAAAGATGATCTTTGATATTTATATTTTAAATTCCCATAAGTTGAAAATATAAATTTCCACATTTGAATTGTAACGGTATACCTATGCCTGTTTATTTCTTTATTAAGTAAAACAATTTGTTATTGGTTCAGTGAAAGGGGACATTTTTTCTTTAAAATTTCATAACTGTTCTAATGGTAAAAGTTTGCATTTACAGTAATAAGAATTTCTATATTTTACTTTATGGTAATCTGTAATAAATAATATAACTTACAACATAATGACCGTATGAGTAAGTTTAAATTACTTAAATAAAGCTGGGAGACCATTATTGATACTCTAGAGTGGGCCTACAAGCGTTAAATTATTACATTAAGAGATATTTTTCTGGTCTTTTTCTTCTCACATCCACAGCACACAGTGAAGAGTGTGGTCCTCAGGAGAAAGTTAATGCAGCAGGACCACAGTTTGTGAGTGGTGTGATTGTGAAGATCATTAGCACCGAGCCTTTACCTGGCAGGAAACAAGTCAAGGTAATGCTTTTGAATCCCCATGATAGTTGTTTCTCTTTCTTCTTAAAAAACCCCCATGTGAAAGTGTTTTGAATATGGAAAATAAGGCAAATCAAATTAGAATTTGTTCTCTTGTGGTAAACTGCTTATTGGGTTTGATTCCATAATAACCCTTTAAGTGTGACTTGAAGCAAATTCTGATACCTGAAATTCCTCACTGAATCAAATTTATAGTGAACTTAGTTTAATCCTTTATAGGAAAACAGCAATTTGTGCTTATTTTTATTGGTGCCCCAATGGTTGTGTATAGGAAAAGGATGAAACCCTACTGTAGTTATTATAGCAAAAGAAGAGATTAAGTTAAATGATTTCCCAATATTCGTTTTCTCAGGGGACCTTTTCTGTTTTTCAGAAAAGATCCAGAGAAACTAGATTTTGGAGCAATACTTACGGATAAGACTTTCATAAAGATTGAACTAACATTAAAGTTGGTTTGTGATTGTTTCTAAAATAAAACTGTAACTATTTGCTGTTTTCTTATTTGGAGCAAACTAGAGAATTTGTAATTTGTTTTCATTAGAGCTGTTAGTTTTCAATAAATTCCTAAAAGATTTTGTGACTTAAAAAAAACCAGAACTATTTTGAAATAAAAGGGATAGAGTGCATATTTTTCACTTACTATACACTTAATTTTTGTCTCTTAATGAATCCTCTTGAGAATTGAAATTTTCCCCTGAAAAAAATGCAGGGTTGTTGCTTTTGGCAAGAAGAGCCTTTAAAAATTTTATTCCTAAAAGTTTTTTTGATATTTTCAGTCCACAGCAATTATTTTAAAATTTTTGAAACAGTTACAGGAAAGTATAAAGTATTTTGAAAATCTCCAAAAATTTATAATTTACACTTTAAATTCTTATCCCTGCAGTTCTCGTCTTCTTTTTTCATTTTACAGTTTATCCCCTATAGCATTTTGTACTAGCATGGCAATATTTTTTATTCATATACTCTTTTTTGTGGGAGTACCCTATTTACTTTTAAATTTTATCATCCATTTAAGTGAAACACTTTCTTTGTAAACTAAGTAACATGTTCTGTAACATAGCAAGTATATTTATAATTCTTACGCTGAGGTCAGCACCATATGGTATGTTGTTTTGCTTTTCCATAAACTGTTACCAGTCAACATTTTTTAACTTCTGTAACCATTAAAGTTGCTCATTGTAACCATCTGAAAGCACTGTTTATCTGAAACCCTATCCCTTAAAATCCTGTATCTGTCACTAACACATAAATCTAGATTCTCACTATANTAAAACCATTACCACAGATATTCTCCTCTTAAAAAAAAAAAATCCCCTATCTGCTTGTTTGATGGCACAGATTAGGGTAACAATGAGTGCTCCTGCAGAGCCAGGAGAGGCATTGTGTTTCTATCTGGAGGAGCTCTAGCTGTTTGAAGAAACTTCTACGCGTTAAATGTCTGTAAATAAATAAATTGCTTCCATGGGGTGTTTTTTTCTTCTTAGAAATTCCTTTGACTCCAGTAAATACTGAGGAATGTTACCTTTAAAATTGGAAGCAGTTTAACAAATCTTAAAATTTTAATTTTTCACCCAGAGTTAACTGACTTTTCTAGTAAATGTTACTCGTTAGTTAACTCAATGCTTTTATTTTTTTGTCAGTCACATATTTGAAAAATATTCAAGAATTGAATCAGCAAATATAAAACATTTAATCTGAAAGTTGGGACAGAGGGAACTCCCCTTTTCTTGTTTGCCAGATAGACTTAGAACTCAGGAAATAATTTAAGTGTGTTTAAACAAAGATTGGGAGGAGTGGTTGTAAGTCACTGAATGTCTGTATTTTGAGACTTACTTTTTATTTAATGATTTATCATTGTTTAAAAGTACAATTATTTTCACTACAGAACAGAATGGTTGGATTTGAAGAAAGAGTATTTAGCACTACAAAAAGCCAGCATGGCTTCTTTAAAAAAAACAATATCCCAGATAAAATCACAATCAGAAATGGAAACAAATGGAGTACCTACTAATTCCGGAATGAAAAATGAAAAAAGTAAGCATCAACATGATAGTTTTTGTAGCATTATATTGTACTTACACTAAAATGCACTGAGTTATTGTAGGATAAACTTTAGTTTTTGAAACTCAATTATATAGTGGTTGTTATTAGAGCAATTACTGATTTCTCAAGTTGTCCAGGTGTGATTTATCCTTAACCTAAAAGTATTTGAAGGGCTCATTTTAAACTGAATCTTTTTTAATCACATAAATTTTCTCTATACAGTTTTCATTAGTAATCAAAATTAGTGATGAGTGCCTAGTCTGTAGTTCATCGCATTTGTAGAAACAAAGATGATCTTTGATATTTATATTTTAAATTCCCATAAGTTGAAAATATAAATTTCCACATTTGAATTGTAACGGTATACCTATGCCTGTTTATTTCTTTATTAAGTAAAACAATTTGTTATTGGTTCAGTGAAAGGGGACATTTTTTCTTTAAAATTTCATAACTGTTCTAATGGTAAAAGTTTGCATTTACAGTAATAAGAATTTCTATATTTTACTTTATGGTAATCTGTAATAAATAATATAACTTACAACATAATGACCGTATGAGTAAGTTTAAATTACTTAAATAAAGCTGGGAGACCATTATTGATACTCTAGAGTGGGCCTACAAGCGTTAAATTATTACATTAAGAGATATTTTTCTGGTCTTTTTCTTTTCACATCCACAGCACACAGTGAAGAGTGTGGTCCTCAGGAGAAAGTTAATGCAGCAGGACCACAGTTTGTGAGTGGTGTGATTGTGAAGATCATTAGCACCGAGCCTTTACCTGGCAGGAAACAAGTCAAGGTAATGCTTTTGAATCCCCATGATAGTTGTTTCTCTTTCTTCTTAAAAAACCCCCATGTGAAAGTGTTTTGAATATGGAAAATAAGGCAAATCAAATTAGAATTTGTTCTCTTGTGGTAAACTGCTTATTGGGTTTGATTCCATAATAACCCTTTAAGTGTGACTTGAAGCAAATTCTGATACCTGAAATTCCTCACTGAATCAAATTTATAGTGAACTTAGTTTAATCCTTTATAGGAAAACAGCAATTTGTGCTTATTTTTATTGGTGCCCCAATGGTTGTGTATAGGAAAAGGATGAAACCCTACTGTAGTTATTATAGCAAAAGAAGAGATTAAGTTAAATGATTTCCCAATATTCGTTTTCTCAGGGGACCTTTTCTGTTTTTCAGAAAAGATCCAGAGAAACTAGATTTTGGAGCAATACTTACGGATAAGACTTTCATAAAGATTGAACTAACATTAAAGTTGGTTTGTGATTGTTTCTAAAATAAAACTGTAACTATTTGCTGTTTTCTTATTTGGAGCAAACTAGAGAATTTGTAATTTGTTTTCATTAGAGCTGTTAGTTTTCAATAAATTCCTAAAAGATTTTGTGACTTAAAAAAAACCAGAACTATTTTGAAATAAAAGGGATAGAGTGCATATTTTTCACTTACTATACACTTAATTTTTGTCTCTTAATGAATCCTCTTGAGAATTGAAATTTTCCCCTGAAAAAAATGCAGGGTTGTTGCTTTTGGCAAGAAGAGCCTTTAAAAATTTTATTCCTAAAAGTTTTTTTGATATTTTCAGTCCACAGCAATTATTTTAAAATTTTTGAAACAGTTACAGGAAAGTATAAAGTATTTTGAAAATCTCCAAAAATTTATAATTTACACTTTAAATTCTTATCCCTGCAGTTCTCGTCTTCTTTTTTCATTTTACAGTTTATCCCCTATAGCATTTTGTACTAGCATGGCAATATTTTTTATTCATATACTCTTTTTTGTGGGAGTACCCTATTTACTTTTAAATTTTATCATCCATTTAAGTGAAACACTTTCTTTGTAAACTAAGTAACATGTTCTGTAACATAGCAAGTATATTTATAATTCTTACGCTGAGGTCAGCACCATATGGTATGTTGTTTTGCTTTTCCATAAACTGTTACCAGTCAACATTTTTTAACTTCTGTAACCATTAAAGTTGCTCATTGTAACCATCTGAAAGCACTGTTTATCTGAAACCCTATCCCTTAAAATCCTGTATCTGTCACTAACACATAAATCTAGATTCTCACTATAGTATTGATGAGGAATTTGGTCAATCCCAAATTGATATACTAGATTGCACTTCAAAATTTGGTAGCAAAATAGACTTTGCAATAAGAAGGGTTAAGAAATTGAAGATGTAAATGCTGCAGTCGTTAGTCAGATGGCCCAAGTTTTAAAAGAAAAATTATTCAAAGTTTGTTATTTTGAATAACGGGAATAGGTTTAATTATATTTATCAGAGAGATATTTTATTATCTAAATGGTAATTAGGTCAATTACAAGTTCTTCATTTTTGATCACCAAAATCATAAAATAAGTGTGTTAACCAAGTTATTAATTACTTACATTTTGCTGGAACAAAAACTGAGCTATGATTCTTACTGCTGTCTGTGAATTGCCCATGTGATAGCCAGGTTAATTTGTCATTCTAAGAAGGGTTTTAAGTCTGGAGATTAGCCTGACATTATAATGGATATTTAGTAAATATATCAGTTACAAAACTCTCACTACTACCAATAAACACATGCAAATTTCATCACTTAATACTTTATATTTCCTTCTTTGTGTTTTAATTAATACTCATTAGATAGAGAAATGGGAAGAGTTGGCAAGTATATTTCTCTCCAGTTTTCAGTTTTTAAATTGAATTTGCCTATAAAGTGTCTATTTTGTGATAGGCAGTGTTTTAAGTGTTGGGATAAAATAAGACTTAGTACCTGGCTTGTATTAATATATAAGCATGGATTTTTACTACTTATTCTTTATTATTAACTAAGGCACTTTTCTTATGAAGTGATATTTCCAGGTATTGCTGAGTTCTTTCTATAATTCAGGATTTTAAAATTCAACATCAAAATGTAATCTAGGGAATTCTCTGGTGGTCCAGTAGTTAGGATTCCAAGTTCTCACTGTGAAAGACTTGGGTTCAGTTCCTGGTTGGGGAACTAAGATCCCAGGAGCCAAGAGGCGTGGCCAAATAAATATTTCTTGTAATAAATAAATAAATTAGTTGCATCTTGAAATTTTAGGTTTAAACTCAAGGGGTTGAGATAGGTAGGGCTTTTTTTTTTTTCTTTCAGTTGGGAACCTTCAGTTACTTTAGCTTTATGAATGGAAGTTGATGAATTAAGAATTAGTGTAACATTCCTGCATAATTACCTTGCTTACACTGTAGAACCTGCTGTGAAAAAAAAAATGACTTGGGAATGCAGGAATCTTGTTAATTTGCCCTCACAGCAGGCCTTGTAGGTAAAACTTCTCATTGCTACGTGACTCTTAAGAGGTTGCTTAGATGTTTTATCAGAGTAAAAACTCTGGCCCTATCTGTATTCCCATAGACAACTTGGGAACCAAACATCTTTCTGTGCTCCTTGAAACATTTTTCACAAGTGGTTGTAAAAAGTTTGCATATATTTTAAGTCCTAAGTGATTTTATACAGGTAAGTGGAAACACAACTTCTTCCTTAATGCCATTTCAGTTTTGTTTTTTATTTTACTCTTTAACTACACCCAGACATGGAACCCTTCTTCTAAATTTGAGGGTTAGAGAAAAGTATTTGTACATTCTGTACTATAGGTCTTTTTTCCTTATGCCACGTTCCCATCTAGTACAATTTTAAAGATACTGTTGAGTGAAAGAAAGTTGTTAGAGGTCCTCAACTTTGTCCAAGTCCATTTCTAAGAGCATTTGTTTTGAGGTCTTTTTTTTTTGGTGGTGGTTTGGTTTTTGGTTTGGGGTCTGTTTTGGGCGTCTTTCTTATTAGTTTATGGGATCTTAGCTCCCAGATGAGGAGTTGAGCCTGTACCCTTGGAAATGAGAATGAAGAGTCCTAACCACTAGACTGCCAAGGAATTCTCCATTTGTATATATCTTGGAAGCTAACTGAAGTGAAATAGTTACTCCTCATTTGAAATGATATATGGCTCAATTTTATAATAGATCCTACACTGGAATAATTTTAGAATTATAATGAAATGTTTTTATTATTTATTTTAAACCCTTCTAAATTCTAATGCAGGATACTTTGGCAGCAATCTCAGAAGTTGTTTATGTTGATTTGCTGGAAGGAGATACAGAATGCCATGCTAGATTTAAAACTCCTGAGGATGCTCAAGCAGTACTAACTGCACATTCGGAAATTAAAAAGAAACACTGCTGGAAACTAGAGATTCTTTCTGGTAAAACTTTATAGAACCTCCTCTTTTTAATTTTAACAATGCTTATTTTAGGGTGATTGTTTTATAATTTCGGAGTTTGGCAAATGAAACTGGGGGAGGTTTCTTTACACTAATATATGTAAAAAGGCATTAAATAACTCGGACAACTATTCTGGTTCTACTGAAAATACAAAGCTGTGGATGTGTTTCTTCATCTGTATCCTTATGTTCAGTGATAAGCATTTTTGTGTTTGTTTGTTTGTTTAAAGGTGATCATGAGCAGAGGTATTGGCAGAAGATTTTGGTAGATAGGCAGGCCAAACTTAATCAACCTCGTGAAAAGAAAAGAGGCACTGAGAAGGTAATCAGTTCATACTTTGTAATTTAAATTTCTGGCTGTTTTCTTTTATAACTTGGTGATAAATGATTATTTAAAGATTGCCTTAAGGTAGAAAGCACAGTGTATTTAGAGTGTAGTTTTTAAAGATGAGTCTCTACAGATAAGATGGAGAAGCTATGCATATCATTCCCAGTAGCAATGGTAANTTTGTAATTTAAATTTCTGGCTGTTTTCTTTTATAACTTAGTGATAAGTGATTATTTAAAGATTGTCTTAAGGTAGAAAGCACAGTTTTAAAAACTACACTACAGTTTTTAAAACTACAGTTTTAAAACTACACTATTTAGAGTGTAGTTTTTAAAGATATGAGTCTCTACAGATAAGATGGAGAAGCTATGCATATCATTCCGAGTAGCAATGGTAAGCTTTGTTCCTTTTTCTCTAGAATAGCTGACAGGGGAAATAAGCTTAAATTAGTACATTAAATAATTTATAGAAAAAAAAATAAAGCAAGTCTCTCAATAATTTTACTTTAAATGACACTTAAGAATTTATCAGATGTTTATTGTTGCTAGTAAGCTGTTTATTCTTTTTAAAAATATTATACGTGTAAAAGTACATCTTAAAGTGCTTAGAGCAAAATAGGGCACATAATAATATTATTAATTTCTAAATGTATACTGTAAAAATCAGTAAAATCCAAAAAGATGTATGTGCATTATTTTATGAAAAATCATAGTTCCTATGTTCTGAGTTCCTTAATTGTTCCTATTTATAAAATTCTTTTTTTTTTAATTGGAAAATCAAGTTTTTTCATCAGTCTTGCATCTCCTAGGATTCATTGGAATTTAAAATGACTTGGGAGGAGGTTTTCTACTGATCTTTGTTAATNTTTATGAAAAATCATAGTCCCTATGTTCTGAGTTTCTTAATTGTTCCTATTTATAAAATTCTTTTTTTTTTAATTGGAAAATCAAGTTTTTTCATCAGTCTTGCATCTCCTAGGATTCATTGGAATTTAAAATGACTTGGGAGGAGGTTTTCTACTGATCTTTGTTAATTCTCTTTCCTTGAATGCAGACTGAATTTGTTGAGGTAGAGAGGCCTCCTTCCTCTTTAAGGACTCTTTCAGGTCTATGAGGTGTTAATTTCAAAGCCTGCTTAAGCTCTGATTAACTTAAATGTTAAAATCATTAATCCAGAACTCACAATTGAAATGAAATCACTTTGTTAAATAATATTTTCCTTTCTAATTGGTGTAAAATATCATTTAAATTGTGTATATTTTTAAAACTAGAAAAAAGCAGTTTTGTGTTTAAGAAAGACTCCATCTGTATAAATTAGAGACAAGGAAATATACATTAACAGAGAATTTTATAAATTGGGTTGAAACCAGTGAGTAGTTCTGTCATTGAATTGAAGAGTTCTCATGTATTGATTAACAGGATCAGGCTTTTATCATTAACATGATTTGTATGTTAAGCAAACATCTGAAGGTATAGAATTCTAGCTAAAGCAATGAAAGTACTAGTTTGCTCATTTCATAAAATGAAAAAAGGTTCGACATAACCTAGCTTCTCAGAGGAGAGGAGGTTATTAGTTTACTACTTTGTTAATTCATTTAATTAACATTTTTGGTATTGGTTTGTGTTAGCCACTGTTTAAGACCAAGTGTCTAGCCATGAGTAACAAGGTCTCCTTTTTTCATGAGGCTTAGAGTTAATATAGGTCAGATGATGACCAGTGCTGTGCAGAAAACTCAAGAGTATAATGGGGTACATCAGATGAGGTTCCTTGGAAAGTTCTCTACAAAGGTGACCATAGAGCAGACCTTAGGGAAGTGAGCAGACAAGCCAGGAGAATTTAGGCGCTCCACTTTACACTCTGAGGCAACAGAAAGTACAGAGGTCTTGAAGGGAGATTGTCAGACTAGGAGGCCAGTGTAGCTGAGGTACAGGAAGCAAGCAAGCATGTTAGTAATAGAAAATAAGTGTTTAGAAAATATTAACAGCCAAAAGTATAGTGCAAATGCCTTACTGACATGCCATTCTACCGTTTCCACAGTAGTATACTTGAGTGAAAGAAAAATACTAATAGAAAATCCTGGTTCTTCTTTTCACTTTGTGGAGGAGAGGGCCACTGGGGACAGTTTTCTAAGCTCTATTCAGTTTGTATAGAATTAAAAGACAATTGATAAAGAAATACTTTGTTTTCTATGTGTGATATTTTGACATACAGAAATCAAGTGCGGATAAATTAAGACCTGTAACAAAAGATCAGTAAGATGAAGGAAAGACCTGCCATAAGGGGTCTCATTCATTCTACCTCAACCAAATCTTTCTAGTGTACCGTATCACATTGAGCATTTTAGTAAAATTAGATAATAGGTATTGGAGACACAGTGAGGCTTTTCTCATTTTTCTTTAGCTTGTAAAGCACATTTGAATTTTTTGATGTTTTTATCAAAATCGTCTTTCCTTTATAAAGTACTGACAGGTCAGCTATTAAACAGATAAAGATAGAATTCATAAAATTTGTGAAAAGCATATGGTTGTGAGTTTTAAACACTTAAATTTTGACTCCACTGATCAGTTTGCTTTTAGTTTAATCTGAAAGTGACTTCCTAAAAACTTACCACAAAAAAAAAAAATAAGTAACAGTGACTTCCTGCCAATGACCACTTATCACCAGCTTAAAAAAACTATTTTAAATAGTCATTAAAATCTGTGTTTATAAGAGAGTAAGATTTTCATTTCCTCCAAAGCTAAATATGCTACTTTATTTTTTCTATCAAAAAAGCTTTTGGGCATTTTAAATGGTCGTCTTCATTCTTCATAATTTCATTTGCCTTCTTTAAAATTTTTGATTATTTATGTAAGGGTGTAATAATAAGTACTTTTAATAGATCCTTATTTGGAATATTTCTCAAATTTGTAAGCAAAGTGTCTTAATACTCAAACCCAAAGGGATATGATGAAACAAAGATTGGTCCTCAACCCTCCTAAAATGCCAAAAAGAATTTTTAATTTTATGTTGGCACATTGGTGCTTAACAGTGTTGTATTAGTTTCAGGTGTATAGCAGGGTGATTCGGTCACTGCACATATACATGTGTTCTTTTCGGGTCCTCTTCCCACTTAGGTTATTACAGAATACTGAGGAGCATTCCCTGTACTGAATAGTAGGCTCATATTGGCTGAATTATGGTTATTTATTAATTAAATAATAACCAAATTGTTGGTTATTTTTAATCGAAAATAATTTTAGTAGTCTAGAACTAAAATGCAAGGATCTTAGATAATTCAAAGATTTAATATCTACATTTAAGAAGCTCTAATTTAGGTAGTTCTCTCTGTAACTGATTTGACCTGAGCTTAATTATCTCATTTGTTTTCCTCTTCCCCTTTTTAAAATATTTTTATTCAAGCTAATAGTTGTGAGATTTTTCTAGTCATAATTATCTTTCTGTTTTTAGGTATCCAGTTCCTTCTAATTTCTGATTTTTTTCTCTGTAGTTAATCACCAAAGCTGAAAAGATTAGACTCGAAAAGACTCAACAAGCAAGTCAACACATTAGGTTTTCTGAATATGACTGAAAAAAATTTTTTGTTTACCTCTTCAGATTTCACTGGATACTATAGCTATTCTTAGGAATATCTTTTTTTAAATGGTGGTAATGCATAATGTTTTTCTAAAACCTACATTTAATTAAATAGTTGTTCTTTAATTTGTAAATACGACTTTTCCTGGAGACAGTTACATTGTTTACCACAGTTTTTCTGTAAACCTTGGTTTGTTGAAATTATATGACACAGATCAATCTCAAAGTAATTTAGAAAATAAATGTGTTTGAAATTATTGTTTGCTGTTTTTATATTACAAAAACACCATATGCAAAAATAATAATACTATCTAAATAGCTTGGGGGACGTGTTTAACAGAGGATGCTCATTGTGCTTTTATTTTGTAACTTGCTTTTTCCATTTGAAATATCTTAGATATCCTTTCATGTTGATTTATACAGAGGCGTGTGTGTGATATTTCATTCTGTTTATTGTACTTTCTCTGTCCGAGCTTCCATTGAACTGACCATATGAACTGTTTGCAATTTAAATGTTTTAAACATACTAAGTTTGTTTTCATAAATGAAGTTATTTTGTCTAATCAAAATAAAATACACCAGATGCTGTAAACACAGAAAAAAATATCTTCTAGGAACCAGCCTTTGGTATAATTGAAGTGTATCATTTTATACAGGAAAATCACAGAAGTGAGTGTTGAAGGCCTTCCTATAACTGAATGTCCAGGGATGTACATGACTGGCATCTTAATCTCTCATCAGGATATCAGGAAAGTACTCTGGATGACCTTGGGATTCATTTCCTTTGGCTACAAACCCATTTCTAGTCCCATCAGCTTTGTCCAGCAGTGGGGGATTAACTTGGATGTCCCTTGGATGCATTGTGGGAGGCAAAGAATCAAAAATCTGTTCACTCCTATGGGCCAGAGATTTGAAGAGATTGGCTGCATCAGGTTAGGGTAGCAGCAGCTTACTACCAAAAATAGGCATGGTGGGAGGTTGCCACTAACTCACTAGTTTTTCTCTCCCCATGAAGAAAAGCTAGCATACACACTCGTGAAGAAAAAGAATGATCAGTAAATTCTTGCTAAATGCTCTTATAAGGATTATGACTAAATATGTTTTGGTTGATCCAGAATAATCAATACTAGGTGTATGTCTCAAGAATTCAGTTAATTTCAAGGAGGGCTGTCATAAGGTGACTTTGGAGAGGTTATCAAGTAAACTTTCAGAAATTCTTCCCTTGGCAGTCTTTAAAACAAGATAGAAAGTGAAGTCGCCCAGTCATGTCTGACTCTTTGCGACCCAATAGACTGTACCCTGCCAGGCTTCTCCATCTATGGGATTTTTCAGGCAAGAGTACTGGAGTGGGTTGCCATTTCCTTCTCCAGAGGATCTTCCTGATCCAGGGATCAAACCCGGGTCTCCCACATTGTCGGCAGACACCTTACCATCTGAGCCACCAGGGAAGCGTAATCAAGACACTATTGTAGCACTTGGGAGGCATTAGTGAAGTAAGTCCAAGATCCCTCTCTCGTGGTGCTTATATTCCAGCAGTAGAAAGACAATGAATGAAAATAAGTAAAAATTACACAATGTTAGATAAGTCCTAGGGACAAACAGAAAAAGATGGAGGGAGAAAATTTCATTCACTCATTCTTGCATTTGTTCTTCAGTTCACTTAACTAAAGGAATGCTTATTCAACCCCAGCTTCCCTGGTGGCTCAGATGGTAAAGCATCTGCCTACAATGCAGGAGACCTGGGTTCGACCCCTGGGTCGGGAAGATCCCCTGGAGAAAGAAATAGCAACCCACTCCCCATATGCTTGCCTGGAAAATCCCATAAACCAAGGAGCCTAGTAGGCCACAGTCCATGGGATCACAAAGAAGTGGACACGACTGAGCAACTAACATTAACACTAACATATCAGACACTCACACTGTAGGCTTGAGAGACATGAAGAAAAGGTAAAGTCCCCCGCCTTTGAGGAATTTACGGCCTTGAGGGACACTGGCAAGTCAACAACATAAACTGGCAGTACAATGTAAGTAGCAGGACAGTTACTCCGGACGTTACGGGATAGGTTTCTGAAAGCAGAGTCCTAATTCTGCATCATCTTGTAAGATATAAAACCTTTGATCCTTCAGGTAAGTATATTCCCTTCTTATCCAACACTTATCACATAGTAGCTGCTTGGTAAATGTGAGTTGAATATGTGCTTCAGGAGGTGCCCCAGGATCAGAGATTGATTCAGTGGCATAAAGGATATTTTCTCTTTCAAGTCGCTGATTCTCAGTGTTCATGTTCCTTTGTTTTCAAGTGTCTGCTACACGCCTACACATGTGTCTGTCAGTGGGGTTTGCTTCCCTTAACTGTAGTACAGATTTCAGCACCTTGCAGTAGCTCTCTATCACTTTCACAAAGAAAACCTCAGTGGCTGTTGTCTTTTGTTGGTTGTTTGCAGTGTTATCTCAGTGAAGTAGGTGCCAGTGGTATCACCACTTTAAAAACGAAGAAGCTGAAGCACTTGCCAAAGGTCATAACAAATAGCTAGGCTAGGGTTTAAACTCAGTTTCTCTTACTCTGAAGACCACACATTTAATGATTAGGCTACCTCCCTTTCTCCCAACCTCTTGCCAACTTCTTTTCTTCCTTATTTCCTTTTTAACCAGTGCTTTGCATCCCATAGTAGAGATGCACTGGAATTTATATAACTGTACTTCTACTGGACTTGTAGTTGTCTGCTCTATTTTACTACTAAAAGCAATGCTGCAATAAGCATTGTGTCCCCCACCTTCGTTGACATGTGTATGTCTGCATGATGGATTTCTGGAGTAAAGATTGCTGGGAGAGATCTATTTTATATAACGTGACTGAAATAGTCCAAAAATGCTAATATAGATTTTCATTGCCAGCAGCAGTTATTGCATTCTTATAAATATCTTCTCCCATTCAATCCCTTGCCTTTCAGTTTGGTTTATGGCACTTTTATTTTATAGATATTTTATATTTTTACAGAGCTATATCTTTGTTTTCTCTTTGTTTGGCCCCACCACATGGCTTGTGGGATCCTTGACTAGGGATCGAACATGGGCCCATGGCAATGAAAGAACAGAGTCAACCACTGGACCCTCAGGGGATTCCTAGAGCCTTATCTTTTAATCTGCTCTTAACAGAACCTGATTTCTTCTTCTGAAACCTGTGAGTCCTGTCTGTACTTCATTTCTTGATTTTGATACCCAGAAGATGGAGTTGTAAGCAGAAATCTTTCTTGAGTTAGCGTGAGTTGAGTCTGTTCCTTGCAGCCAACCACAACCTTAAATAAATATCGTACTTCAGAAAAAGCAATACCATTCTTTAAAAAATAAATCATACTTTTAGGTTCATGAATTTACTAGGCAGTAGTAATTTCTCAAAAACTCAGCAGACTTCCTGTCTGATTTTAGAGAATTCCACATGCTAATAACCACATCCTTGTTTTTTGTTTTTTTTTTTAAGACATACTTCTGTGCTATCTTGGTTCCTTACCACTCTGGATTTAAGAGAGCTTCTGTGGCAAAGTTATACTATTCATTTAAAAATTTTTCCCCTCAATTCCCTTATTTTTTTAAACGGTTTTTAAAATTGAAGTCTAGTTAATTTACAACGTTGTGTTATTTTCAGGTATATAGCAAAGTGATATATGTATAAATATTTTCCAGATCCCTTTCCATTATAAGTTATTACAAGATACTGAATACAGTTCCCTGTGCTATACGGTAGGTCCTTGTTTTTAAATCACACATTTTAAAAAATGCCTCAGAAAGTTCATAATAGAGAAAAGCAATTGGAATGAAAAACTAGGAAAGAGTTACACTAAGAAAGAGTCAACGTTGTCGTTTGTACTTAGTCCACACTTGTCTATTGACCTTCTTAATGATACTATACCAACAAGGCTGCCTTATTCCTATAGAGGCCCAAGTCTTACACTGACGGCAGTATTTGCATAGGTTACAGTGTGAATGGTGTTCTTGGATTTGTGTAGTGCACAATTTGCCCACTGTTCATGGCAGCCCAGAGCACAAGAATCTTCAGCTTTTTGTATTTTGTATTTGAGAATATTCTTCCACTGTTGAAGGAAACAAAACAAAAACTTAACATTCTTTTAAATCATCACAAATAGGTCTGAGGTAATCCAAACCTAGAGTCAGGATTTGTAATATAGACCAGATCATCATCTAAGTAGAGACTTAAGGGTCAGGAATTAAGAATCTCTAAATATGGTCCATCTTCCTGTGATTTTCAACTACTAGAGGACACTTAGTTTTTCATGATTCTTTTCTGTAGCAGTACTTAAAGCTTAAGGAATATAATTTATGTTAGCAGAAGTTTTTAGATTTGCTTTGTCTTGACTAAACAGGGCTTGGTCTTAAGAAAAGTGTTTCAGTTTTTAATACTATAAACCAACGAGGAAAGATTCAACAATAGAAAAGTGAATAAGGATTAGCAAGTATTAATATAAATGGCAGAGGAACCAGAGATTAAATTAGCAACATCTGCTGGATCATTGAAAAAGCAAGAGAGTTCCAGAAAAACAATTGACTACGCCAAAGCCTTTGACTGAAAATTCTTAAAAGAAATGGGAACACTAGACCACTCGACCTGCCTCCTGAGAAATCTATGTGTAGGTCAGGAAGCAACAGTTAGAACTGGACATGGAACAACAGACGGGTTCCAAGTAGGAAAAGGAGTACATCAAGGCTGGTTATTTAACTTATAAGCAGAGTACATCATGAGAAATGCCAAGCTGAATGAAGCACAAGCTAGAATCAACATAGCTGGGGGAAATATCAATAACAGATCTGCAGATAACCACCCTTATGTCAGAAAGTGAAGAAGAACTAAAGAGCCTCTTGATGAAAGAGAAGAGTGAAAAAGTTGGCTTAAAACTCAACATTCAGACAATGACGATCAGGGCATCCAGGCCCATCACTTCATTGCAAATAGATAGGGAGACAATGGAAACAGTGGCAGACTATTTTGGGGGGCTCCAAAATCATTGCAGATGATGACTGCAGCCATGAAATTAAAAGATGCTTGCTCCTTGGAAGAAAATCTATGACCAACCTAGGCAGCATATTAAAAGGCAGACATTACTTTGCCAACAAAGTAATTCCAGTACTTTGCAGCTGGAATCCATAGTAGTATAGAGTGATAATTATACCAATGAGCAGTTATTTGAAAGAACAACTATCAATATCAGCATGCTTATATCCCTGCAATAGACTTAGCTGGTGCCAGGCAAAGAAAAGGCTATTTTATGTTTTGAATCCATTTCATAAGCCTCTTGCTTTGTTAATCTTTTGCCTGGAATAGATTTAGATTTGTATTTCCATGAGTCTCTAGTGGCATGAGTAAATAAAAATTGTCATGATTTAAGGAGTTTATTTTCCTGTACTTAGAGCAATTCGTGGAATTACTTATGAAGTAACCTTTCAAACATACACCTGCCTAATCCTTATTTTAGGAATATGGACAAAATTAGGATGGATTGTTAGCAATTAAACATCCTGTGGGTTAACTAGTGAATTCATTGTTCTGTTGATAAGTTACATTCTGAACGGAATGAGTATAGAAAATAATAAGGTACATCTTTACCTAAAATACTAACAAAATTAATTATTTCTATTGCAGCAGAAGTCAGCCCACAAACTAAAGTGTCCTAGAAATGTAACTTTATTTTCCTATATAATTCAACTNGTATACTGAAAACTGTACTTTAGAGCTTAGTAAACATCAGTGAAATTTTACAAAAGAAATACATTTGTACCCAAATAACCAGGATAACCAGCACCGAAAACAAAAAACAGATAAGTACCCTAGAAACCTCTCCCACTCCCTTCACCAAGTGTGGACTCAGCATAGATTAATTTCACCTGATTTTGTGCTTTATGTAAACAGAATTAAACATTTAGATGTTCTTTTTTGATCACTGTTTTGCTCATTCCAGAATTACTCCTAAAAGAAAAATCCTAAATCATCAGAAAGAGACTATTTACATAATGGTACATTTATACAGGCTTTCCTGGTGGCTCAGTGGTAAAGAATCTGCTGGCAATGCAGAAGACCTGGGTTCAATCCCTGGGTCAGGAAGATTCCCCTGGAGAAGGAAATGGCAACCCACTTCAGTATTGTTGCCTGGGAAATTCCATGGACAGAGGAGCTTGGCAGGCTACAGTCCATGGAGTCACAAGAGTTGGACATGACTTAGTGGCTAAACTACCACCATATTTATACAATTGAATACTCGGTTGCATTTAAACTGAAGCAGAGAAAAGATGTTACAAACCAGTAATATCATATGGGCCCATCTGGGCAAACATATTAAAAAGATAATATCTCCTTTAATAAAGCATATATTATATATGTGCTGTTAAATGTATTAAACACACTTTAGAATAATACACAGGAAACTTGGTAATAGCAATCCCTTCAGTGAAGAACAACCAAAGTAAAGACAAAGAATATTATGCCTTTCTGTCCTGTTTGCATATTTTTAAAAATGCATTNAACATATTAAAAAGAGAATATCTCCTTTAATAAAGCATATATTATATATGTGCTGTTAAATGTATTAAACACACTTTAGAATAATACACAGGAAACTTGGTAATAGCAATCCCTTCAGTGAAGAACAACCAAAGTAAAGACAAAGAATATTATGCCTTTCTGTCCTGTTTGCATATTTTTAAAAATGCATTACTTGTATTTAATTTTTTAAATATAAATAGAAAGTTGAAGAATTCTCTGAACACAATTCTTACATTTAAAATGAGAACCCTTTCTGACATTCGTACAATAAGACACTGGCCCTCGAACTTAAACTGTAGCGTTGGAAAGGCTCTGCAGATTCTAGGAGGAGATGGTGACCCACTTAATTGTTTGTTTAAGCTGTTAAAATTGTTGGTTTAAACTTTGAATCAGGCCATTTTCACAGTCATCATTTTGAAAAAACCCTGGAATAAAATTGGACCTATAATTAGTATGCATATCTATTACTCAGGAAATCCAAACAGTTTTAAAAGAAAGTAATGGGAAGAACAAAAAGAATGTTTGGAAGCTTTAGCTGCTATTACTAAGGAAACCAACTTCATTTGCCCCTTCTCCAGATTAAAAAAATTTTTTTTGATTAAGGGTAAGGAAGGAATACTAAATAAAGGAATGGAATTATATTTGTTTTTAAATTATCTCAAGTATTGAAAATTAACTTTAAATTTTTTATTAATAAAAAATGTTACTCTGCTATTATATCTCAGATACATAAATAAGACAAATTCTGAGGAAAAAAATAGAAAATATATGAGAAAAAAGAAATTCATCAAAATTCTACATATCTTATTATAATGTTTCATAACTTTCTATGTATACTGAGTAGTATACTATAAAGGTTTTTCTGTCAACAAATATATTCGAGTCAGATTTTTAATCTGCAGAGTAGAGAGTGTAATATTACCTACCATTTGGCACATGCTTGGCATATGGTAATCATTCATCAAATCTCTTAAAATAGCATCCTCATTTTTAATAGCTTTTTGGTATGCCATTATGTTATCTCCATAATTTATGAATCAATCCATTATTGCTTGACATTCAGTTTTCTATTGTTTTTATTATTCTAAGTATTCATGTGTGCTTAGGATAAATTCGTAGATATATTCATGGCAGGTAAGGAGTGGAGTATAGAGAAGACTGGGCCATGAAATCCTCAGTAAGGGCCTGCTAAATATCTCTAAAAGCCTTTCTCTGCCTCTCCTGTAAAGTTAATACGGTTTATACTCTGCATGGCAAGAACCTATTTGCTACTGTGACCGTGACTGACGAGACCAGAGCCAACGGCACACATGTGTGCTGGCCTGGGGGATCCAGTCACTCCAGTCAGTGTGCCAGGGGGCCCCGCAGGATCCTCCCTCTCGGCTGTAGGTCGCCGAGAAGCAAGCTGAGCTAATGGGAGGTTCTCCAACAGGACTGCTTTCATCACTGGCTTGACTGGAATGGCTGGTGTGTTGACATCTGTGTCATATTCTAAAGGAATCTGTCTCTCTTCTGCCACTTGAAAAGATCTAACCTTCCATCTTCAAAATGAAACAAGAGAAACTGGAAGAAAGAAACACCTAATGAGAAATTTCTAAGACACTATGATTTTTTTTTTTAACCTCTGAATATGCCTGCTGTTTCTGAGCACCAGTGGCTCACTGTCAATGGCTGAATGAATCCTCAGATACACTGTTTCTTCCCAATTGTGTGTTCAGTGTTTTAGTTATCTGATTAAAACACTTTTCTAAGAATAAGCTGTCTGAGATATGCAGATGATACCACTCTAATGGCAGAAAGCGAAGAGGAACTAAAGAGCCTCTTGGTGAGAATAAAAGAGAAGAGTGAAAAAGCTGGCTTAAAACTCAACATTCAGAAAACTAAGATCATGGCATCCCATCACTTCATGGAAAAAATGGAAACAGTGACATGTTTTATTTTATTGTGCTCCAAAATCTTTGGGGATGGTGACTGCAACCACAAAATTAAAAGATGCTTGCTCCTTGGAAGGAAAGGTATAACAAACCTACACAGAGTATTAAAAAACAAAGACATCACTTTGCCAACAAAGATCCATCTAGTCAAAGCTATGGTGTTTTCAGTAGTTGTGTGGGTATGAGTTGTTCCATAAAGAAGGTTGAGTGCCAAAGAACTGATGCTTCTGAATTATGGTGCTAGAGAATACTTGAGAGTCCCTTGGACTGCAAGGAGATCAAACCTGTCAATCCTAAAGGAAATCAACCCTAAATATTCATTGGAAGGACTGATGCTGAAGCTGAAGCTCCAACACTTTGGCCACCTGATGCAAAGAAGCGACTCGTAAAAGACTCTGACGCTGGGAAAGATTGAGGACAGGAGAAGAAGGGCGCGACAGAGAATGAGATGTTTGGATGGCATCATCAACTCAGTGGACATGTGTTTGAAAAAATTCTGGGAGATAGTGAAGGACAGGGAAGCCTGGCGTGCTGCAGTTCATGGGGTCACAAAGAGTCCAACACTAGTTAGCAACTGAACAAGAAGAAGCTGCTGATCACATTATGCTACTCACTCACATTCCTCACTGATCCTACCTAATACCAGCCCTCAGGACTGTTCTCTGTTTCTATGGACTTATTTTGGTTTGGATGGATCTGGCATTAGTCTCAGATTTAATACATCATATATCAAGATTTCTTAGATTACTTTTTAGAAGAAAGGCTGACCTCAATGACGATGAATAAACAGATTTACCAGCTTACCTAAGGCCCCTATTCTTTACTACACGTTTATCCTCTCTAACCGGAAAAGATCCAGCTTGGTTCAAGGCAGCCTAGACGTCACTATCCTATCCATATCTTATTATGAGTATGTGTGTGGAAAGTGAAGTGTTAGTCACTCAGTCATGTCTGACTCTTTGTGACCCATGGACTTGAGCCTGCCAGACTCCTCTTGTCTGTGGGATTTTCCAAGCAAGAATACTGAAGTGGATTGTCATTCCCTTCTCCAGAAAATATTCCCAACCCAGGGATTGAACCTGGGTGTCTTGCATTACAGGCAGACTCTTTACAGTCTGAGTCACCAGGGAAGCCCAGATGTGTAGGAAGGGACTTAATTTATGTATAGTGTATTTAATTTTGTTTAAGTAAAAAAAAAAAAAAGGCCACTTAATTGTGGCATCTTAGTTTTCTGGCCAGGAAAGGAACCTGTACCCCCTGCATTGGAAGCATGGATAGAATCCTAACCACTGGACAGCCAGGGAAGTCCCTGTATTTAACTCTATATGATATATTGTGAATATCCATTTCTTTCTGATTATGAAATAAACATAGGTAAGTGAACAAAAAAGTTCAAGAGCAGAAAGATCCCACTCATGTAAGAGAATTAACACACCTAATTCAGGTGTAAATTTTATATATGCATATAAAAATAGGACACATACTAGCCAGACTATTAACACAGGTTATGTATGCAGAGTGGGATAGGGTATTGATTTTCATCTTTTACATTACACATGTCTGTGTGAATTAACAGTAAAAAGAATACTCACAGCTGGTTACTGTGCCAGGCACAGTTACAAGCACTGTACATTTATTCACTCCTAGTGACTACAGCCACGAAATTAAAAGGCGCTTACTTCTTGGAAGGGAAGTTATGACCAACCTAGATAGCATAGTGAAAAGCAGAGATATTACTTTGCCGATTAAGGTTCATCTAGTCAAGGCTATGGTTTTTCCAGTGGACATGTATGGATGTGAGAGTTGGACGGTGAAGAAAGCTGAGCACCGAAGAATTGATGCTTTTGAACTGTGGTGTTGGAGAAGACTCTTGTGAGTCCCTTGGGCTGCAAGGAGATCCAACCAGTCCATTCTAAAGGAGATCAGTCCTGGGTGTTCATTGGAAGGACTGATGCTGAGGCTGAAACTCCAATACTTTGGCCACCTCATGCGAAGAGTTGACTCATTGGAAAAGACCCTGATGCTGGGAGGAATTGAGGGCAGGAGGAGAAGGGGACGATAGAGGATGAGATGGCTGGATGGCATCACTGACTCAATGGGCGTGAGTTTGAGTGAACTCCGGGAGTTGGTGATGGACAAGGAGGCCTGGCATGCTGCGATTCATGGGGTTGCAAAGAGTCGGACACGACTGAGCTACTGAACTGAACTGAACTGAACAGTCCTAGGAGATATATTTTACCTTTGAGGAAACTGAGGCTCAGAGAAATTGAGAAAGTTGTTCAAGACCATACAGCAAGTAAATGGCAGAGCTGGGATTTCAAACAAGGTGCCTCCAGTGCCCAGATCTGTACCTGGTACATAGGAAGCATTAAAANCTGAACAGTCCTAGGAGATATATTTTACCTTTGAGGAAACTGAGGCTCAGAGAAATTGAGAAAGTTGTTCAAGACCATACAGCAAGTAAATGGCAGAGCTGGGATTTCAAACAAGGTGCCTCCAGTGCCCAGATCTGTACCTGGTACATAGGAAGCATTAAAAAAGAGATGCTGGTCACCTCAAAATATGCAGAAAAAGAATTTACCAATAATCAACATCCTTTCACAATAAAATTCTCAACAAATTACGTATAGAAGAATGTATATCAACTTAATAAAAGAAAAATAAGAAAATTTAAAAATAAAAGAAATTAAAAAATAATAACAGAAATACCACGAATAGTCAAGTGTATTGACTATAGTCAATATCCTAGGGTAAAAAATCCCCCAAATGTACTGCAAAAGCTTGTTCTTTAAGCTCAACCGAGCCCATTTTCTACCATTCTTAGAAATAGTCCCTCTTCCTACAGATGAACACTAATGTGTATGAGGGTCGTGTCGTGTGACATACGAATCTGAAAATGCTAAATCACGCTGAAGTGTAGCTTCACAATCACACTCAGAATTGTGGAAAAAGAAGTCGGGGAAGAGCATGTTCCCTTCCCAGTTTTCGATACTAACCAACTTGTCACACTCTCAATCCTCTCCCGCTCTTTCCTTTCCTTCTCTCTCTTTTTCTCCCTTCCTCCTTTCTGAGCATGTATGGTTTGCTTTTCAAGGTCAACATACATATGTTATGACTCCATCATATTTGATGGGCCCACAGGTGCACAAGAGGAACTGAAATAGTGAGAAGAGAGAAGAAAATACAAGAATGATGGGCGTCTGCTGGCCAGGAAGCTACCCAGTGATTTTCTTTGGTTTATATCAAGTAGGAAATCCTTACACTTCTTTTCTCACCATCCTAGTGGCTTACTTTCCCAAAACAAAATCTCATTTCTATATACTTTTGGCCAAAAGTTAGTGCTGACCCTTAACATGTGTTGAATGAAGACCATGAGTTCTGCTTTTTAAATACTTTGTTCTCCCTAGCTCTTAGAGTCCTAAACTGGTTTGGAAAAGTTTCTCTTTGAAATCATCACCTCCAGGTTGTGAAGTCTTGGCAAAATTCCTACACTGATTTATTATTCATCAAAGCTGCTCTTGATTTCAATTCACCATGGTATCCTTCATATAGATGGACCCCAGAGTGAACAATTAGAGCTCAATTATAGATGCCTTCTTATGCATGTAGACTATCAAAAAGAAAAATAAAGCTCAGGATTAGTACTGGACTGGATAGCATCACATTTTCCTTCCTATTTAATATCTTTGACATTTCTAAAATATCAAGATTTTTAAGAGCTATTTCCAGCTTTGTTGCTGCTCCAGTTAAAGATGGTGAAACTCAAGTCTTAAGTGAAACTGACATTGTACACAAAGGATGTAGCAAGCAGTGACTTCACCGGTTTGACTACTGTAAAGTGGTAGAGCCTTCACAGCTGAAGACAAGCGGAGGTTCAGAAATGTAGTTCAGAAATACAATGTTAGCATTGGTTCCAAAAAACCTGAGCTACTTTTGCATGATAGAAATTTGGTGTGTTAGAGATTTTTTTCCAGCCCAAGTTTGTTGTTGTTTGGTTGCTAAGTCATATCTGACTTACATGAGAATTATTTTACCTAGTGATGCTGGGGGAATAAGGGAGTTATAAAGCAGATTAAGTGTAGAAACAAAAGGAGAGTGATATAATAGTGCAAATAAGTTTGTCTTATTCGTAACAATTCCTGCTCTAAATGACTTCTATTGCCAACAATATAAACCTATGGATTTTACTTCTACATCAGCATTCATTTCAGATGTCAACTTTTTTTAAAATTGTTTTTATCACATCACTGCCTCATTATAAATCTATCAAGAGTCCCTGTTTACTAGTTACCGTATCTCTCATTTTAGCATTCTGGGCTTACTGTCAACTCTCCAACCTCAACTTTTGTTATTCCCTGACATGACCTTCTTCTTGAGCCAAGTTAATTGGCAAATAGCACCCAGCGTATGACTTGCTAGTTCCTCTCTTTGAGCCTTTGGAAAGGCCATTCTGTAAACCTGGAATGACTAGCCTACTCTCTGCCAATCCATATCTATCACTTCCTCTCAATGCTGATCCAAAACTTAATTTTCTTCAGGGAGCCTTCCCATTCTGATCACTTCTTTGTTGTGTATTCTCTAATCACTTAAGTACCGAGATGCTTCTTACTAATTTCCTTAAATCACTTCATGTGACGGTTGTCTCTACAGAATTGGGACTTTTTTTTTCTGTGTTATTTGAATTGAATTTAGCACATGGTAGCACTCAGTGCTGTTTTCTGCAGGAGATTCAAGTGCTCTTGCCACTGTTTGTCATAAAAATCGAGTTAATTATTTTCTATTTTTAAGCCACTGAAAAAGAAACACACAGAAAGGTTATAAGGTATAAAAATGAAAAGCATATTGGCTAAACTGATACGTGGGAGTGTGTACATAAACCAAGTGAAAACGAAGCAGTAGCCTCATATCCTTAATAGATAAAGGTAAAAGCATAAATAAAAAATTAAAATCATATTGCAAAAATAATGCATATACACGGATTTCAACTCAGTAAAATGTTATGCATACCCACTTCATACAGTTTAAACAGTGTTTGGAGATTAATTTTTCTGTAAATTTGTTTTTTTTCTAAATTGAGGTATAGTTGTATATTTTATTAGTTTCAGGTGTACAATATGGTCCATATTTATATAGATTATACTCCATTTAAAGTCATTGTCAAATAATGCTCTATTTCCCTGTGCTATACAATACGTCCTTGTTATTTGTTATACACAGTAGTTTATATCTCTTTGTAAATTTGCTTGAGTATAACAAAAACCAAAACATGAGAGATGAATGATGGAAATTGCTAAGTTCTGCTTCTTTGAGATATATGAATATAGTCCTCCCTTCCCTCTTTTCCGGAGAAGGCAATGGCAAATCCCATGGATGGAGGAGCCTGGTGGGCTGCAGTCCATGGGGTTGCTAAGAGTTGGCACGACTGAGCGACTTCACTTTCACTTTTCACTTTCATGCATTGGAGAAGGAAATGGCAACCCACTCCATGTGTTCTTGCCTGGAGAATCCCAGGGACGAGGGAGCCTGGTGGGCTGCCGTCTATGGGGTCGCACAGAGTCGGACATGACTGACTTGACTTAGCAGTTAGCAGCGGTTCCCTCTTTTCCTTTCTTTCACAAGCCCACAAGGACTGATGAAAAGCCTAGTCTGAGCATGGCATTAGAGGCTGTGATCTATCACCAGGTGATGATCCTGAAGCTCTTTAACGTTGCACAACTCCTGCACAGGGCCCAGCTTCACTAGTTCAGTGGTTCTCAAGCTTTAGCGTGTAGCAGACTCCTTGAGGGTCTGGGTAAACTTGCTGGGCTCTACCTGCAGAGTTTCTGATTCAGGAGGTCTGGAGTGGGACTGACACTCTACAGCTGAAACAAGTTCCCAGGTGATGGAGATGCCGCTGGTCCAGGGACCACAGTTTGAGGACCACTGTTCTCATGTCTGTCTCATGATTATACATGGAAGTGTGTTATTAGCCCATAGGAGACATTATTGGACTCATCTGGCTTCTTCCACTTGCTTATGCCTCACATCATATTCCCTTCTGGGGTAACCGATAGTCTGCTTCCAACATACTCCCTCTCTATTTATACTTAATTTCTCTTCCCCTAAGATGTCTAAGTAAATAAAGAACACCATCCTTAAAATAGCCTTTCACTCCATCACTGCTTCCTAACTTACCTATGCCAAGAAAGAGAGAGTTATAATTAAAAGTTTTCCAGAGCAAGTTTTGGCCAACTCTGCTTTAGTTGGCATCCAAAGCTGGTGTTTAATCCTAAGGCTATGAGACCCTGTGCAGGGCAGAAGGAGTGTTTGTTTTCACTACACCTCCAGCCCCAACCTGTGTATCATTGAAATGTCTCTACTGATCCTATACTTACCTTTGAAATAGCTTGAAAAAATAGGAGGGAGCTTAAGACCTTCCTTTCATTGTTCTAATCTCAAAGCGTTCTTGAAAATTGACTTCACAGAGACACAGAGACTTGAAGAGGCCCTGGGTACTGGTGTGAGAGTGTGCGTGCTATCAGAAGTGAGAAGAATGCTGTCACCACATGACAAATGTTCCTGCAGCAGCTGGGAAGGCATACATGGCTCCCAATATGATACAGTGTATTTTTGTCTGGAGTCACGTAGCCTCTGCCTTTAAATATCCAATTCACACTTGGAAAAGATGTTCCAAATACATGATCATTTTAAATGTCTAATTATTATATGAAAATAGAGAATTGCAAATCTTGGTTTCTTAAATGTTCCCATCTCAAGGTTGAAATAAGGAACAACAGAATGTGTTCCTTGTTGATAGCATCTTATTTTGGCAGACTTACACAGTCTTTATTTCTTACTGTACGATGTGGCTATATTTAGTTAAGTCATTCCCTTCCAGGCCCTTGAAGTAATTTTTCTCTTTTGGCTCTAACGCTCTTAGAGGAAACAGAGAGATCTATTAACTATTAACATGAATGAGAAATGAACACAAAAGTGTGATTTTTTTTTTTTTTTTTAGTTGCAGTATCCAAGATCTTTAGTTGAGGCCTGAAGATTTTTTTTTTTAGCTGTGGTTTGCAAACTCTTAATTACAGCATGTGGGACCTGGTTCCCTGACCAGAGATGGAACCCAGACCCCCTACATTGAGAGCATAGAGTTTTAGCCATGGGACCGCCAGGGAAGTCCATATCAGGGTTTTAATACAGTGGAATTTCTGAGATGAGGTTTAGGTTTTTTTCAACTGCCTAGATTAATGTAGTATTGTTTCTGGCGCACCAAAGAAGCTTGACTTTCTGCAAAATGATCAGGTAGATGAGTTTATCTTTTGATTTCTAAGACTGTTCTGGTCTGTGCTCTTTACCTCCTTGGATGTCCCATCTGATTCTCATGCCTCCTCTCAAGATTATACTTTTACTAAAATATTTTCTTAGATAATGCATTTCAAATGGCACTATATATGATTCATTCATTTATTCTTTTGGCAAATATTTACTGTGTAGCTATCAATGGCTAAGCATCAGCAATAAAATATATATCTGCCCTTGTTGAACTTAATGCACTAGTGGAAGGAGACAGCAATCAATATAGAAACACGTGATGGCAACCCTCTCCAGTGCTTTTCCCTGAGGATCCCATGGACAGAGGAGCCTGGTGGGCTGCAGTCCATGGGTCGCAAAGAGTCAGACACGACTGAGCGACTTCCTTTTCACTTTCCACTTTCATGCATTGGAGAAGGAAATGGCAACCCACTGCAGTGTTCTTGTCTGGAGAGTCCCAGGGATGGGGGAGCCTGGTGGGCTGCCGTCTATGGGGTCGCACAGAGTCGGACACGACTGAAGCGACTTAGCAGCAGTAGCAGCAGCAAGGAGTGGCAGGGAATCTTTGTTGAGTTTTATGTCTTCTTGAGGCTTGTGATTTTAACTTTTTCTAGAAGTAACCTCTTTAACAATGGCTGAAACCTATGAAGGAAATAAGCGAGGTTAGTGAGACAGAGATGGACGAGGCTGGAGGAGGGACTGAATAGCTTTAGACTGCTGGTCACGGAAGACCTCTTAGAGAACGCAGCCATTGAACTGAGAGCTGACTGATGAAAGGGGGACATCTCAGAAGCCTAGAGGATGGTCATTCCAGGAAAAGGCAGCAAGAGGGGCAATGGTCCTGAACGGAGAATTTCTTTGGTGTATTTAAGCTTCCAAAAGAAGGCCAGCACGTGTGACTGGCATATGTGGAGCAAAGGGAATATAGTATATGATAAAGAGAGATATGTAGGTGAGTCTCAGGTGTTTACAGCCTAAGAAACCTTGATAGTATGTTTGTATTTTATTCTCAGTGCAATTAGAAAGACATGAAAATGATTGGATTGCATTTTTAAATAATATCGATGGCCAATACACTTGACTTACCGCTTTACATGGGGCTTCCCAGGTGGCACAAGTAGTAAAGAACTTGCCTGTCAGTGCAGGTGAAGCAAGAGCCCTGGGTTTGATCCCTGGGTCAGGAAGATTCCCCGGAGGAGGGCATGGCAGCCCACCCCACTATTCTTGCCTGGAAAATCCTATGGACAGAGGAGCCTGGCGGGCTATAATCCAAAGGGTCACAAAGAGTCTGACATGACTGAAGAAATTTATCATGCACGTATTGCTTTACATGCATTACGGTCCTCACATAAGTCTATGGAATAGGGATTATTGTATTACCCACTTCATGGATGAGGAAAATAAGGCTCAGAGGGTAAGTGAACAATTATTATCTACAAAGTAATGATAATTATTTATCACTGTAAATAACAGGTGTTTCTATCTACTGTTTGTAAAGTGATTGTGATTAAGCTTGAAGAAATTCGATCATAATCAATAATACTTTCCTGAACCATTACACTGAATTAAGTTTTGTAGACTTACTTTACAGAGTTTCTCGTCCTCTCTTTCAGACTATTTTCTGGCCTTGCTTTCAAGAATTATTTGAAAAGTAAATTTTGATTCTGAGGTTGAGTTAATGCCAGTATTGAATCAATGCTGATTGTGAATACGTTGGTAAACTTTCCAGCCTTTGTATTACTTCTGTGGGATTTTACTTGTACATATAATGAAGAATACAGTAGCTTGCATTTTGTCTTAAACACAGAAGATAGTTAATTGCTGTAATCATATGATATACTTAAAATGACATGTTTCTCAGACCTACCTACTATATCAACAGCCAATAAAAATACAGTATGTTTCATCAAGTTTATGATAGCTTCTAGGCTGCATTTGCAACTTGATTATTTTCAAAAATATTATTATTAACATTGATATCTCACTGTTTAAAGCTTACAGTATTCTCATTATTAGAGTAGGAAAATATCATTTTTTGGGGGGGGAAACCAGTGAATTAGCAAGTAAAATCCTGCCAATGAATTATGATGAGACTTGTCAGTATCTGCAATCTCTTTAGCTTGATACCTTAGCTTTTCAGGAATTGTAATCCTTTTTCATGATGGTCTTCTGACTTTCCTGTCATGATCAACTTTACTTTCTTTTCTAAGCTAGACAAGTTTACTACGTACTCAACTTGGAAGCTTTTTCATCTCAAAATACAGATGATTTTGACAAGCCAGACAATAGCAACTTGGACACACACTGAAATGAACAACCAGTGGTTTCTTTGAAGAAGTAGAATGACTATTTTTTTGTGATAACATTTCTCCCCAAGTCTCCTGAATCATTGAGCTTGGCTGCATCTCAATTTTCCCTTCAGCAAAAATGGAGAAAAGGAAAAAACTGGGATGACTAGCTAAGCAAAACACAAGCTGCTTAAAGACTAAAGAAGCACAAGGCTATTTCAGGAAGGGCAGTCAACTGGAAGTTTGAAGTCAAGAACTATCAGCTTGTTGGATCTAAAGAGTTTAGGATTTTATACTTTACAAGAGAAAATAAAGCTACATCAATCTTCCTATATGAGTGCATGTGTATGTGTGTGTGTGTGTTGATATTGGTACACTCATTGTGCGTTTTACGTTTAACTAGATTTTCCAAGCCAGATGGCTATGTTTGAGCAGATATCTTCCACACCCACAACTGTACTGTGAGAAACAAAAATAAAACACTAAGCATATTAAAATGCGTAAATATTTTTTCCTACTGATTTTGTTAGCTGAGTATCTCATGTGTATCTTGCCCCTGCTTTAGCCTGTCAGTTTTATTCTCTTAATTCACATTTTACTTCAGATTGGGCAGAATGCCTCTGAGGTGAAGATAACTGATCTCCGTGGACTCCTAGGTTACCCCAGTAAAGGAGTACTTTTATTGCTTGCCCAAGCTTAAAAAACGCTGCTTGTTAAGCCTAAGAGATCATAATACTGTCCTTAAAAAACCCAGAAATAGGATGCCCATGTGCTATACTAATCTCTCTTGGAGAAGAAATAGCAAACAGAATAACTTTTTTTCTTACAAATCAAGCAGAGTATGGTTAAGGAAAGTGGGTGATTGCTTTTCTGACCAGACCTTGAAGGCTTTTATTGACTACCTTATTCTATGCACAGGAGCTATTGTATAAATTAAGATATCTGTATGTTGCTGCTGCTGCTGCTGCTAAGTAGCTTCAGTCGTGTCCGACTCTTCGCAACCCCATGGACTGCAGCCTACCAGGTTCCTCCATCCATGGGATTTTCCAGGCAAGAGTACTGGAGTGGGTTGCCATTGCCTTCTCCATCCATATTTTAGGGATCATTTTTAGGGGAAAAAAGCCTACTTACAGTTTAAGTATCACTTACTATTAGGATATAAGAGGTTTCATTAAAAACATCAAATAATGATAGGAAAATATTATAGACTGAGCCAAAATAGTTACTCTAACTAGGTTAGAAGTTCACTTTGAAGTTCAGATCAATAAATATATTGCTTATTTTCAAGGTGGCAGTTAAAACTGTCATTTTCCTTGTATACTGAACATTAAACATCACTAATTACTAACAGTCCTTTTTCAAAATGTTTAATGCATAGATGAATTGTTAACAAATTTTCTATGTTTGTTAACTACTTAATGTGTCTTTGTTGGGCTCTGACATTGTCTCAGTCTAGTACCTGTTATATAGCTTCTTTGAAGGTTAATAGAGCAGAAGGATGGAATTAAATTACACAGAGAAAAATATAACAAAAGGAGAAGAAAGGAAAAATACTAGCCTTTCAGAAGCACATACTGGAAAAATATCTTATGGCCTTTCATTGCTTTCGACATGGATTTTAAGGATTTTTTTTAAAATTAGATTCTCAATCATATGAAGTTACCCAACTCTTACCTAATCTAGGTTTCCACATAGCTTTTATCTGGGACTCTAAATATAGCTTAGAACTATAGTCCTGAAATCCACTAAAACCACTTTTTACTCTAAACTCTGTTTCAATCTAATCAGGACCCACATTGTGTAACCAGGCAGAAAAAACCTGAAGGCAATGAGATGGGACAGAAACACACATGAGGTCCAAATGGCCTTGGGTTCTCAGGATGGCCTGCAAAGCTGTCTGCAACTTCTTGCTCTGTTAATGAATCTTGATGGAAACCTGGGGTGGAAAATTTGGATGATCCCGTTATCCCGGAACCATCCACTCTCCACCAAGTAGTTTTATCTGCTTCTCTTTAAAATGGTAAGATATCCCATTTGAAATTTTAAAAAATAAATAATAAAATGCCCTATGACCCAGCTTTTCCACTTTTGGCTATTTATCCACAGAATAAAAAAAAAAAACACTAATTTGAAAAGAAATATACATCTGTNTCCTCCGTCCTGCCCTTGAGGAGACACACACTAAGCCGTGGTGAGCCTACATTCCCACTCCTGTGCTAGCCGCCTGATGCAAATCCCCGTGAGATTCAGGCTGGTACTGAGTGATCCCTTAAGCTCCTAATGATCAGTCTTGTTTTAGGGAGCTTCCTTGTGTTTGGGAGACATTCTCACTTCAATAAAAGTTCAAAGAAATCTCTTGCCACAGGAATACACAATTTAAATAGTTTACTTAGCTTCAGTGTTCCATGAAATAATGAAACGGTATAGAAACTGTATGCTTCATATTTATATTCTACTATATAAAACATTATCATTTGTGCTGGTAAAACATGGGTTTTGATGTAAATTTAAAATTGAAATCTTACTCCTGACTTTCCCACTTACTAACTGTGGGAACTTCATTAAGCAATTTAATTCTCTCAACTTCAATTTCTTTAGATGAAATGAAGCTAATAGTTGCCAACTGCAAATATAAGTCTTAAATGAAACGATATATTTTAAATGACTAATAGAATGCCAGCAGGTAGTTTTTTTAAAATCTTTATTTCTTCTCACAACTATAATCGTGTCTCATGTGTATTTGTTGCAACTGAATTAAATAGATTAGCATATTATAAACATGAGTTTAAATCCTTTGCCAGCATAGGCATCTGAGGATTTTTGCAAGGGAGACAGAAATTGCCGAGGTCCTTCAGTGTCGGAAAATGGGGCTTAGCACCGTTAGTACTCACATGTGAGTACCCCAGGTTATGGAGTCTACTTGGGTGCATGTCAAAGGCAAGAAAGGAACTGAGAATTTCAGAGTGACCAGTAGGACACAGCTCTAGGAATTTTCCCGTGTGTTGCCTGAGACCCTGCACGACTGAATTGACACAGGAGTTTGCATTAGCCATCAGCTCTAGGGACTCTCCATATAAATCTGGCTTAGGCAGAGCATTTAAGAAAGAGAAGAGAAATAATGGTCCTGCATCATCCTTGAATGAACTTAGGGTCCAAGAGGGGAGAGAACATGAAGCATTAGAAGTTGCTCAGAACTGTTTTATGATGAATTAGCGATGGGTCCCCCTCTAATGATGGGTTAACAGTGAGAACATTATTTCTGGAACAATGTATTTTGAAACTTTTCTTTTTACTTTTTATTTTACCTCTTGTCACTAAAAGAAGAGCTTCATGCTCACATTGCCAGCAAAATTCAGGGCACTGCCTGGCTGGTCTTATCTATAGACATGGGGAGAGAGAAAATGAGGTGATTTCAGAAAGATGATACTGTATGCCTAAAAATATCCTCCTACCCCTGAAATTCTATTTCAGAAGCTCCTTGTAAAATGCCTATCACAGTGCTAGCTAGCACATATGTATTAATTGGCCAATATGTGATGGCTATTTCTATTACCATATAATATGTATAAAATTATGTATTATACTTAGGGTTTTTTTTTTTTTT
>SJYA01000926.1:0-21471 GCA_006410615.1 Neotragus moschatus | reverse complement strand
TTTCTAGTAGCCATGTTAAAGAAAGTAAAAGAAACAAATGAAATCAACTTTAATAATGTATTTCACTTATGCCAATATATGCAAAAATGTTATTTCATCATGCAATCCATGTAAACTAATATTAATGAGATAATTTACATCCTTTTCTTTTTCTTGTGATAACTTTTAAGATTTACTCTCAGCAACTTTCAAATATGTAATACAGTACTATTAACTATAGTCACCATGGTATACATCACATCCCTATGATCTATTAATTTTAAAACTGGAAGTTTGCACCTTTTGACCTTCTTCACCCATTTCATTTAACCCATTTAATTTGTGCTAAGTGTTTGAAATCTTATATGTACTTCACCCTGATATCTCAGCTCAGACAAGCCACATTTTAAACGCTCACATGCCACATGGGCTAGTGGCTATCATGTTGAACAACTCGGCTTAAACTTCTGCCTCAGTTTTCCTATCTGTAGACTGTGTGTAAGAACAGTACAATCTGGAGGGTAGGAAGGAGGGTGAAACACGTGAAGAAGGTCAAAATGTGCAAACTTCCAGTTTTAAAATAAATAGATCATAGGGATGTGATGTACACCATGGTGACTATAGTTAATAGTACTGTATTACATATTTGAAAGTTGCTAAGAGAGTAAATCTTAAAAGTTATCACAAGAAAAAGAAATTTTGTAACTATGCATGGTGAGGGATGGTACCTAGACTTACTGTGGTGGTCATTTTGCAATAACACAAATATTGAAATCATGTTGTATACTTCAAACTAATATAATGTTATTTGTCCATTCTACCTCACTTAAAAATTAAGATAACATTAAAAAAAAAACCCTGTCTAGTGTGATTAAATGAGTTATTATATATGAATGCTCAGCACAGTTTTAGAGTCCAAATAACAAAACTCTCTCCAAAAATGGCCTGGTGGTCTGTCAGGGAAGAAGAGCCACTCAGAGAAGAAGGGAGAGCTCTTGACAGGAGCCTGAGTAAGGTTATAGTTCTAAATTAGCAAAGGTCACAAGATTGCTTGTAAGAGGCACTGATAGCATACATTTAAAGGGTTTATAAGATTCGCCCAGTGAAATTTTAATGATCTATCATTTTGCTGAAACTTCAACTTTCTATTTACTATTGAAGTATACCCCTATCTTATTTTGCAGGTACTCATTTTTGCAAGAGGAAATGCCAAATAGGCAAATACTCTTAAATTATTTTCTTTAAAATTATTTTATTTTACTGTGGTAAGTCCACTTAATATGAGAGTTACTCTCAACAGATTTTTAAATGCACATGACTGTTGACTTTAAATTATCATCTTACTCTATCTGCAAACAAATCAGTAAGAAGGATGACTTTATCTCTATTTTTCAGGTTCTAGATCTTATAGGTGAAATTAAAGGAGATAGCCAAATGTCACCCAAAGAATGAACAAAGATTTGGGCCTGTATTTATCTGTCTCCAAAGCTCATGCTCTTTTCATATACTGAAGAATACATAGACCGTGTCAGATTTTTAATTAAATTGACCTTGTGATTTGCCTTTTACAATATCATACATTAATACCATTTCTATCTAAAGCTCAATGAATCATGAAGGAAAGCAATCTTAGTAGGCAAAAATAATTGTCATTATGACTACCATCCTAGAATTCATGACCATTCTCAGAAGAAAGTCTTCAGGACCTCGTTCTGAATGTGTCTGTGTTTTGTTATAGCAATTTCTTTCTGTTACAGTTATATCAATTTTCACAATGTGGCTTCCAAACTGGTAACAGATCAGAATGGTGTTAGAAGAACAGCTGCCTCAGGTGGCATATTGACAACAGTACTAAGTGACAAATGATTTCATATCAGCAAGGAGGGAAACAGAAAAATGTAGAGGGAAAACTTAAATACTTCAAAGAATAGCAATAAGGAGTCATTTAGAAGAGTCAAGCAGTCTCTGTATTTTTTTTTTTTAGAACACAGGGAGGTTAGAATATATCTTAGAAATTTTTCTACATAAAATTATTAATATAAAAAATGGTTGATGCTTATAAGAAGCACGGTCAGCTATCCTTAAATATCTCCATCCATCCATCCACTAGACACTGTATTTAAACTGAATCCAGAATCCACGGAGTTTGCATTCAAGTGGGGAAGAGAGACATATAAACCGTCATCACATGATGACGGTATGATACCTAGCACATGTGGGCACTCAGATGTTTGTTGAGTGAATGAATGAGTAAGGCAGATAAAACAAGGATGAAAGACAGATAAATTTAATGAGACTGATATGGGAGCAGGAGTAGCCGAACTTAGAAGAGGGAGCTTAAGTTGTGTTTTAAAGACTGGAGGAACATTTCAGTGATAATGAGCAGCATGTCTGAAGGCAAGACGGTGGAACACGTGTGCAGGTATAGGAATGGTAGATGGGGGTAGACTGTGAAGAGCTTCATGCGCCGAACTAAAGAATGTAGATTTTTTTCTGAGTATGATACAGAAACTTTGAAGGAGTGGAAGCAGAAGTGCCCCCTGATTAAACATTTGCTTTAAAAAGATCATTCTAGGAGAGATCACAGGATTGGAGTGGGAGAGGCCAGTCAAGAAGTTCCTGCACTAAGACAGGAAGGAATTTAAAAAAACAAAGGCAGTGAGAGCCTGAAATGAAATTGTGGCACCTGTGAGAAAAAGGAGTGGGCTGGGACAAAAGAAACTGGTATGAAGAGAATTTAATAACTGATGTGGCTATGACTGAAGAGAGAAAGGAGAGTGAGATAACCTCTGAGTTTCCGATTTTCTCTGTGAGAACATGGAGAAGCCGCTGAAGTGGCTGTGGACACGCTGAGTTAGAGATGCTGACAGGGCCTGAATAGTTGACCTATAAAGGATGTTTCAGCCTCATTCAGGTCTCTCATTATTATTCTCCATATTCCCTTTTGCACTGTAAAAAAAAGAAGAAGAAGGCATAGAAGTGAGGAATCTATTCCAAGGACGCAAACTGAAATTTGCTTGCGTGTTAACTTGAAAAAAAAAGAGATATTTATCTTAACAGCTAACTAATATATAAGCACTTTTTGCAGCAATAGGAAAATAATTGTTTAGTTTGGGGATCTAGACATTATTTTCTTTGCCACAGAAATAAACTACTCTCCATTTCTCTCCTGTTCTTTCTGATCTATTTTTACAAAGTCACATATATGTGCCATCTGCAAACCAATGAAATTTGCTATTCAGATTTTCCTAGTTGCCCATGAATATTCTACTTCTATTTACAGATTCTTAGATCACATTTTAATTGATTAAAAATACATAAAAGGTCAAATGTACATTTTCCCATCTATAAATCTATGTACGTCTAACTTGATTTCCTATGCTTATATTCCCCCTATTCCCTTACCAAGAATTAGCATCACTAAGGAAACAAGTTCTATTATATGCAAGAATTCTTATGAATTTGCACAATTGTTTTCTAGTTTCCTTTTTTAGAACAGTGCTTTTTGAGAGCATACTGTTTCACATTTTCTGAAACACCTTAGCTGTTTCAGCAATTGTGAGGTTAAATGTGTCCTAAATCTGTAGTTTTCCTCAGTCTTCCTTTTCCTTCACAGTTTGCTAACAGCTCTGAAGGGACGATATTATCTTAGTACACTAAGATACTCCCTGTTCTTCAACAGGAAGTTTTTCCAAACACAAGGGTAAGTCCATGAAAAACTGCTTGCCCGGGTGCCCTTCTCAGATAGCTGGTTTTCACCTTAGCTCTTCATGCACCAGGCACTCTGCCCTGGTTGAGCTGGAAGATATCCCAGTAGAGAAGAACGTCAGAAGTCTTCTGGGTTTCCTCCGACCCAAGGTGACTGTTTCTGTCTCTTAGGTTCAAATTAAATCGTGTTGACCAAATGATGAAGCACATAACAAATGAAATGTGTTTTGAATATTACATATTTTCTATTGGAAAGACTGTCCTGAGCCACACCCAGGACAATATTCATGAACTTACCATTACACTCCTCAAAACACCAATGGCCTATATCAATCTCATAATTCCTGATGGTTAGAGTCACTGTGATGTGATTTCTTAAAATAAATGTGATAGGAGATACTGTGGCACCTGATAATAGCACGCTACTTATAGTATTAAGATTCTAAGTTATATCACTATGCAGTAAAAAGGAATGAAAACCTCACTGGTGGGTGCAACAACTTAAGTGGGATTTCAACAAAAAAGTTAATCTCAAAAGGTAACATACTAATATATGATTTCATTTATATTCAATATAACATTTTTAAAATGAGAACATTTTTAGATAGAAAGGACAGATTAGTGCTTACCAGGGTTAAGGAGAGGGGTCTATAAAAAGACAATGTGAAAGATCCTTGTGGTGTTAAAACTCTTTAATATATTGCCTTTGGTGGTGGATATCTGAATCAACATAGACGGTAAAGCTGTATAGAACTTAATCTATACCTACCTTCGTCCACAAATACACACACACACAAAGTTCAGTTCAGTTTAGTTCAGTCGCTCAGTCATGTCCGACTCTTTGTGACCCCATGAATCGCAGCACGCCAGGCCTCCCTGTCCATCACCAGCTCCCGGAGTTCACTCAGACTCACGCCCATCGAGTCGGTGATGCCATCCAGCCATCTCATTCTCTGTCATCCCCTTCTCCTCCTGCCCTCAATCCCTCCCAGCATCAGAGTCTTTTCCAATGAGTCAAGTCTTCGCATGAGGTGGCCAAAGTACTGGAGTTTCAGCTTAGCATCATTCCTTCCAAAGAACACCCAGAACTGATCTCCTTCAGAATGGACTGGTTGGATCTCCTTGCAGTCCAAGGGACTCTCAAGAGTCCTCTCCAACATCACAGTTCAAAAGCATCAGTTCTTTGGCACTCAGCTTTCTTTGTGGTTCAACTCTCACATCCATACATGACTGCTGGAAAAACCATAGAAATAGGATGTATAACACAATCATCAAATTATACTTATTATCTGTTTGCAAATACGTGTGCTAAGAATTTAGGAAGGACAATAAGAGACGGCTTTTGGTAGCCTGCTGCTGAGACATGGGACTAGAATAATGGGGAATGGAGCACTCTTAATTTTCACTTTATCTACTCCTGTAACATTTATATGTTGTTTACCATGAACAGATATTACCTTTACCTTTTTAACTAACAGTTTACAAAAAAGATTATAGCTTAATAACTATTCTAAATCTTAATAAAATTTATGAAATACTGAAATATATTTGTAAATATGAGAGTCAAAAATATCTGGAATAACTTTAGTTAGTATGGTATCAATAAGCTATCAACTAAAAACCAATGTGTTCTTCAAAACTTGCCTCTCTACATTCTCTATTATTTCGATGAAACCAAAAATGACTTGAAAATGAGAAAAATAATATATATTTTTTAACTTTAAAAACCCCATGTATTTGGAAATTAAATGTCCACTTTTCAATGACGGGTGTATTTAAGAAGCCCTGGGCTTCCCAGGTGTCACAATGGTAAAGAACCTGCCTGCCAAGCAGATTATGCTGGAGATATGGGTGTGATCCCTGGGTTGGGAAGATCCCCTGGAGGAGGAAATAGCAATCCACTCCAGAGTTCTTCCCTAGGAAATCCCATGGACAGAGGAACCTGGTGGGCCACAGTCCATGGTGCCACAAACAGTCAGACACAACTGAGCACATACAAGACCAAGAAGCTGTGACAAGGAATTATTTATACATTATATAATTTATATATAATTATATTAGAAAATATTTGTAACAGAATAAAAACGAAAAGAGAATTTACCAGAATTCATTGCATGCAGCTGGAGCTGCTTGATGTAACTAAATACAATGTGGAATCTTGAAACGAATTTCTTAAATTAATGAAGTTGAAATATTATACGGGTGTATAAGTCTATGGCTCACTTATTACGTATAGTCTTAATGAGGACAGAGAGCGTCAACAGGAGCTTGTGCAGTCATGCTGCTTCTGTGCAGAGTGGAGATGAAGGAAAATAAGTCAAGGTCAGCTGTGTCAGATGGGGACAAAGCATACAGCGGCACAGGAGAGGGCCCACAAGGAAGCCCTGGAAGAATCAGCAAACATCCAACCTGCGCTGCGTGCTGAAGACCGTAACAGTCTGCAAAGGGGTGAGCAAGATGAAAGGAGGGACAGGAAAGACACAGGAGCACAGAGGTGTGACTTGCATGGCAAGTCCCTGGGATGGGGGACATGCTAATTCAGAGAGGGAGATGGGGCCCAGTTCATGCTTAAACTCGGGCTTTATCCTGAAGGCACTGGGAACCCATGTAAGGATTTTCAACTGACATACTGAAATACAATTTGCTTAGAAAGAAGAGTGTGTGGAGACAGGCTGGATTGGAGAGCACTAAGGGGGTATCCTTCTGGAACGTCGCTAATCTGTGGCTGACAGCGAAGATCACGTGACTGAAGGGGGTGGGGCAGGTGGCAGGTGTGCCCTCAGGAAGGTCTACCAGCAGGTGGGGGTGGTGGCGGGCAGGGGCTTCAGGCCTCTCCCTGGGGTCCTTAGTTCATGCTTCTCCAGCCTGTAGACTCTCCTCACTGGAGGCTCTCCATTTCCGCCCTCTACTCGGCAACCGCGACCCAAGAAGTTCCCATGCCCGCCTCAAGTTCATCCAAGGTGGCCGAGCGCGGCCTGCAGGGCCCTGGAGAGTGTGGTATCAGAGGAAGGCCTGCCCTGGAGACAAGAATGAAGAGTTCCGGCTTCCTGAAAGAGAAACCAGCTGAAAGTTCCTTAGGTCATGAAACTAACGTTGAAATAGGGTTTCTAGGTCCACTCCCTCGTGAGCCAGAACCCCTCCACATCTGCGTTGCCCCTGCATGTCCCGACCCGGAGGCCCCAAAATAACACTTTTTAAAAAGTTCCTTTGTAAAATCAAGTTCATTTTTATTGTTTTCTTCCCTCTCTTTCTGGTAACTCCCTCAAATATTAAAAAATCATCATTTTTTTTTTTGTGCTGGGTTTTGAGAAGAAAAAAAAAGCATATGACGTGCTCTTTGACTTCAAGATGATATGGCTACTGGGAAATAGAGTATGTAAATAGAATATAGATACTGTACAATAAGCATTATACATAAGTATTATATATATGTTAAAAAAAAAGTCGGAATTATAAAATTGCTACAGACAGTAAGTGGTAATAAATTATCAGAGGATGAGGCAGTTACAGAAGTTTAGGGACATCCAATAATACTTTTCTTAGCAGGCCAAAATAAATGTGGATATTTATCTAAGAATGAGTAGTTCAGCTCTACAAAGATTTATGTAGAGAAAAGACAGGAAATAAAATTGAAGACCAGTAGGTCAGTTCTAACATGCAGTCTTCAATGTCAGTTTGCTAACAGTCTATATTTAATATGAAAAAAAGCTCAAGATCTATATAAGTAAAGCAATTATCTTTCAATTAAAAAATTAAAAAAATAAAAGTACAAAAAAAAAAAAGATCTATATAAGCTAGAATAGCTGAATTTCAGTCTCTTGGTTTGTTTTGTGTAACAGAAACTCCAGTCCTTTTAGTTGATTGGTTTTAAGATTGTTTTGGAGCTTATGCATATTGGTTTGAAAAGTGAATATTGTTTTAGTATATTTATGTGGGAATGGGCCCAATTATCCTTAGAGATTTATTACCCTTTTCAAATTTGTCTGGAAGCTGGAGAAAGACTTTTTTAACCTTTGCTAGGCTTCCCTGGTGGCACAGTGATAAAGAATGAGCCTGCTAGTGCAGGAGATGTGGGTTTGATCTCTGTGTAGGGAAGACGCCCTAGAGGAGGAAATGGCAACCCACTCCAGTATTCTTGTCTGGGAAATCCCATGGACAGAGGAACATGGTGGGCTATAGTCAGACATGACTTAGGGACTAAACAACAACAGGGTATATTGTGGAATGCAAGGACTAGGTTTTAGACTACAAATCCCAGCTAAAATATCAACTATACTGTACTAGAACTATTTTCTCTTATGAATAAGATGGGTCCTTAGATTCTTTTCCAGTTATGTATGGACGTAGAGGAGGAGAACATGCCCGCAAACTGACCACAAAGCTCTTGCCAGGTGCAGTGCTGCAGATAATGATCCTCAGCATTCATATGCCATCACCCACTGATCACATACAGTGTGCTGTCACATGTATGTCATGCCCAGGCATGCGGCCCATGAGAAAAATCAGAATGGGTAGAGTAATGGCACATTAGTGGCACGCCCATAACTTCTTAGGAAGTTGATTGAACTTTTTATGTGACCTAGTCTGGTGACACATTGAAGCATTTATTTCATATTATTCATGGTCTTCAGCTCATCTGAGCAAACAAGTAAAAGCTGGTGGAGGGAAATCAAGCCCCAGAGTTAGAAAAGGAAAGAAAAGAACGCTTTTTAGTCAGAATCAGAAAACACCTGGGAATTTTAATAAAGTTCCACAGTAGCAAAATTGACTAGACGGACCTTAGTCGGCAAGGTAATGTCTCTGCTCACACACTAGTAAAGTAATGCTCAAAATTCTCCAAGCCAGGCTTCAGCAATATGTGAACCGTGAACTTCCAGATGTTCAAGCTGGGTTTAGAAAAGGCAGAGGAACCAGAGATCAAATTGCCAACATCGCTGGATCATGGAAAAAGCAAGAGAGTTCCAGAAAAACCATCTATTTCTGCATTATTGACTATGCCAAAGCCTTTGACTGTGTGGATCACAATAAACTGTGGAAAATTCTGAAACAGATGGGAATACCAGACCACCTGACCTGCCTCTTGAGAAACCGATATGTAGGTCAGGAAGCAACAGTTAGAACTGGACATGGAACAACAGACTGGTTCCAAATAGGAAAAGGAGTCCGTCAAGGCTGATGTGCAGAGTACATCATGAGAAATGCTGGGCTAGAAGAAGCACAACTGGAATCAAGATTGCCGAGAAAAATATCAATAACCTCAGATATGCAGATGACACCACCCTTATGGCAGAAAGTGAAGAACTAAAGAGCCTCTTGATGAAAGTGAAAGAGGAGAGTGAGGAGAGTGAAAAAGTTGGCTTAAAGCTCAACATTCAGATAACAAAGATCATGGCATCTGGTCCCATGACTTCATGGGAAATAGGTGGGGAAACAGTGGAAACAGTGTCAGACTTTATTTTTCTGGGCTCCAAAATCACTGCAGATGGTGACTACAGCCATGAAATTAAAAGATGCTTACTCTTTGAAAAGAAAGTTATGACCAACCTAGATAGCATATTCAAAAGCGGAGACATTACTTTGCCAGCAAAGGTCCATCTAGTCAAGGCTATGGTTTTTCAGGTGGTCATGTATGGATGTGAGAGTTGGACTGTGAAGAAAGCTGAGGACTGAAGAATTAATGCTTTTGAAGTGTGGTGTTGGAGAAGACTCTTGAGAGTCCCTTGGACTGCAAGGACATCCAACCAGGCCACTCTAAAGGAGATTAGTCCTGGATGTTCTTTGGAAGGAATGATGCTAAAGCTGAAACTCCAGTACTTTGGCCACCTCATGTGAAGTGTTGACTCATTGGAAAAGACTCTGATGCTGGGAGGGATTGGGGGCAGGAAGAGAAGGGGATGACAGAGGATGAGATGGCTGGATGGCATCACCGACTCGATGGATGTGCGTTTGAGTGAACTCCAGGAGATGGTGATGGACAGGGAGGCCGGGCGTGCTGTAATTCATGGGATCACAAAGAGTCGGATACGACTGAGTGACTGAACCGAACTGAAGTACTTTTTAAATGTGAAGAACTACGCTGCTGCTGCTGCTGCTGCTAAGTCGCTTCAGTCGTGTCCGATTCTGTGTGACCCCACAGACGGCAGCCCACCAGGCCCCCCCATCCTGTGGTTCTCCAGGCAAGAATACTGGAGTGGGTTGCCATTTCCTTCTAGGCACTGAGATTTAGAAAAAAATAAAATCCAGCTTTAACTGTTAGGCACTAGTAGTCTGTTTGGGGAGACAATTGTGTAGACATACAAATTGCTGCTGCTGCTGCTAAGTCGCTTCAGTCGTGTCCGACTCTGTGCGACCCCATGGACAGTAGTCCACCAGGCTCCCCCGGCCCTGGGATTCTCCAGGCAAGAACACTGGAGTGGGTTGCCATTTCCTTCTCCAATGCATAAAAGTGAGAAGTGAAACTGAGGTCGCTCAGTCGTGTCCGACTCTTAGTGACCCCATGGACTGCAGCCTAGCAGGCTCCTCCGCCCATGGGATTTTCCAGGCAAGAGTACTGGAGTGGGGTGCCATTGCCTTCTCAGGACAGACAAATTACAAGAGTGCAAATATTAAAACAGAGCTAGGAAAAAGTGCTTATGGGACACAGAACAAAACTTTAGTGTGTCTGAGGGAGTCAGGAAGGCTTTCTCTTGATGCAGGTGTTGCCAGGTACATGGAGGTTATCAGATGAAGAAGAGAAATGAGGGCATTCTGGCCAGAGAGAACCCAGCACAGGTGAGGTTTCAGTCACAGGCAAGGCTAGCTTTCAAGAACTGAGAAGGGGAGCTTCCCTGCTGGTCCAAAGGTTCAGACTTCCAGCTTCCAAGGCAGGGGGCAAGGGTTTGATTTCTGGTCTGGGAACCAAAATCCCACATGTCATGTGGCTCAGCCAAAGGAAAAAACAAAACAAAACTGAAGAGAGGCAGGAACAGAACATCAATGAGGAACAGAAGGAAACAGGCTCAAAAGGTCAGTTGTGGGCAGCCTGGGAAAGGCAGGCACTAGGGAGAAAAAATCCCAACCAACCAATAACTTGAAACAATTTTATTAGGACAACAACTATACCGGAAATAGCTGCCTAAAGTAAAGAGCATGTGAATGGCATGAATAGCATTCCATTATACATCCCAATATATGGAGTTTATATAATGGATGTACTCAGTTTAGGTGATTCCCAGGTTTTATTGTTTATTTGCTTATGTTTTTAGTATTATAAAGAGTGTTGCAAGTAAAAAAAGAATTTGCTCTTGTTCATGATTATTTTCCCAATTCTAAAGTTATGCATATTTTTAAGGCCTTTTTTGTACAGAGTGACAAAGTATACTTCAAAGCGTTTGAACCAATTTACATCTCTATCAACAATGCCTGAATATTCTTTCTGAAGCTCTAGGGAAATTTTCATTACTTGAAATCTCTTCTCTGACAGTTTATAAGTGAAAATAGTATTTTGCATTTGAATTTCTTTTATTTTTAATGAGTCTGAACTTTTTTTTTCATTGTTCATTGGGATTCACTATTCTTTTGTGAGTTTTCCTAAAATCCCCCCTTCCTTTTGATAAGGTGTTTGTCTTCCCCACATACTAAGGATATTAACTCCATCTGTCCCATGAAAATTGTGTAAATACTTTTTCTTGGTGTTATTTAACTTTTTAATATTTTCCCTTCATACATATAAACATATTATACATTTTCATACCCAAAGTATAATAATGTGAGCTTTTCAACATAAAGAAATATTATACTCTCATATGGGAAAAAATCCATCTTTTTCTTTTTTATTCTTTTATAGCTATCCATAAAACTATACAAAAAAGGTCCTGATGACCTGGATAACCACAATGGTGTAGTCACTCACCTATAACCAGACATCCTGGAATATAAAGTCAAGTGTGCCTTAGGAAGCATTACTACAAACAAAGCTAGTGGAGGTGATTAAATTCCAGCTAAGATATTTAAAATACTAAAATATGATGCTATGAAAGTGTTGCACTCAATATATCAACACATTTGGAAAACTCAGCAATGGCCACAAGACTGGAAAAGGTCAGTTTTCATTACCATCCCAAAGAAAGGCAATGCCAAAGAATATTTAAACTATTGCACAATTGTGCTCATTTCACATGCTAGCAATGTAATGCTCAAAAATCCTTCACGTTAGGCTTCAACAGGGTGTGAATTGAGAAATTCCAGATATTCAAGTTGGATTTAGGAAAAGGCAGAGGAACCAGAAATCAAATTGCCAACATCTGTTCGGTCATAGAAAAAGCAAGGGAACTCCAGAAAAACATCTACTTCCGCTTCATTTGCTACACTAAAGCCTTTGACTGTGTGGATCACCACAAACTGAGCAAAATTCTTAAAGAGAATACCAGACCACTTTACCTTTTCCTGAGAAACCTGTATGCAGGTCAAGGAGCAACAGTTATAACTGGACATGTAACAACGCCGAAGAATTGACGCTTTCGAAATGTGGTGCTGCAGAAGACTCTTGAGAGTCCCTTGGACAACGAGGAGATCAAACCAGTGAATCCTAAAGGAAATCAACTCTGAATATTCATTGGAAGGACTGATGCTGAAGCTGAAGCTCCAATACTGTGGCCACCTCATGCAAAGAGCTGATTCATTGCAAAAGACTCTGATGCTGGGAAACACTGAGGGCAAGAAGAGAAGGGGGTGACAGAGGATGAGGTGGTTGGATGGCATCACCTACTCAACGGACATGAGTTTGAGCAAACTCCAGGAGATAATGAAGGACAAGGAAGCCTGGCATGCTGCAGTCCATGGGGTTGCAAAGAGTTAGACATGACTTAAGGAATGAACAATATAGCTATCATTCTTGAAAACATCTCNGATGGCATCACCTACTCAACGGACATGAGTTTGAGCAAACTCCAGGAGATAATGAAGGACAAGGAAGCCTGGCATGCTGCAGTCCATGGGGTTGCAAAGAGTTAGACATGACTTAAGGAATGAACAATATAGCTATCATTCTTGAAAACATCTCCTTCAACACAAAAGCTATATTGATATTAAGAAGGGCTTTTACTTCAAAGTAAAGGGATATTATAGATTTTATCTTGAGGGAGACAGAAAGCCATCAGGGCTTCTGAAATCAGACAATATCTTTTTTAAGGAAGGTAATTCTGGCTGAATTATGTAAGATGTCCCAGGATACAAAAATATCTGCAGTGTCATTATTAAAAAACTACACTAGGCATAGCTGGACTGGAGCTATGGATATGGAGAAAAAGAAGCAGGATGTTACCATATGAGAGTTCCCAGGGTCTGGTGAGAAGAGTGGAAGAAGTGGAGAGAGGCCTAGAGTTACAGTGCAGATTCTCATTTGAGCCACTCAGCTGATGATGAGAATCTTTATCCAGTTTAGGAATGAAGAGGATGGGGCAGGTTTTGAGTATTTGTTATATGGATGGATAGATGGGATGGATAAGAAAAAAGGGATGCGTTGTGCTTTAAATATTGCATGTTCTAGGGACTGAATAATGTCATTAGTTAACCCCCTAGAGCAAACACTTTCCCAGAATACTCTTCACTGTTGTGGCAGGTGACAAGTGATGCCAAGATTTATGAAAGTAAAAAGGAAATATTTCCCAGTCACAAAATTATGTTATAAATCTCCCTAACCATATCTATCAGTTTCAATCTCTACCTCTATTTTGTATGTTACTTACCTATCTGTCTACTTCAAACCTTAACATTATTTATTGATATGCTTCTTTTTTGTTAATTTGAATTAAATGCCCCAAGTCACTAGAGACTGAAGACTCTGCTTGGATTTCCATGTGCCCAGTCCTGACACAGAAGAGCAGGAAGTCATAGCTGAATTACTGTCATTTGCTTGCCTCATCGTTTTCCCCAATTCTCTGAAATACAGTTTTTCTTTTTAACCATCTTTATCTTCAGCCTCCTATTATTTTTTCTTTTCTTTTAAGCTGAAGTATAGCTGTTTACAATACCATATGAGTTTTAGGTGTATAGCGAAGTGATTCAGATATACATTTTTTTCAGATTATTTTCCATTATATTAGGTTATTACAAGATGTTGAATATAGTTCTATGCAGTAAATCCTTGCTGCTTCTCTATTTTTTTAAGTCTTCATTTAAAAAATGTTTTCATTTATTTGGCTGCCCGGGTCTTATTGCAGCACACAGTATCTTATTCCTTGCAGCATGCGGGATCTTTTTAGTTGCAGCATTCAAACTCTTAGTTGGTGCCTGTGGGATCTAGTTCANTTTTAGGTGTATAGCGAAGTGATTCAGATATACATTTTTTTCAGATTATTTTCCATTATATTAGGTTATTACAAGATGTTGAATATAGTTCTATGCAGTAAATCCTTGCTGCTTCTCTATTTTTTTAAGTCTTCATTTAAAAAATGTTTTCATTTATTTGGCTGCCCGGGTCTTATTGCAGCACACAGTATCTTATTCCTTGCAGCATGCGGGATCTTTTTAGTTGCAGCATTCAAACTCTTAGTTGGTGCCTGTGGGATCTAGTTCATTGATCAGGGATACAACCCAGGCCCTCTGCACCGAGAGCCTGAAGTTTTAGTCAGGAACCCCAGGGAAGTCCTTATTTTATGTATAGTCCCACTCCAGTACTCTTGCCTGGAACATCCCATGGACGGAGGAGTCTGGTAGGCTACAGTCCATGCAGTCGCTGAAAGTTGGACATGACTGAGCGACTTCACTTTCACTTTTCACTTTCATGCATTGGAGAGGGAAATGGCAACCCACTCCAGTGTTCTTGCCTTGAGGATCCCAGGGACAGGGGAGCCTGGTGGACTGCCATCTATGGGGTAACACAGGGTCGGACACAACTGAAGCAACTTAGCAGCAGCAGCAGCAGCAGGGAGAAAATGTGATGGGCCTGGCAGGTAATACATGGTGAATATATTATTTATTTAACGATTTCAGGTGATTAATTCTACTTCAAAATTCAAGAGAAGTATTGTTTCTAAAATAAAATATCACTGAAAAATATAAGACAATTTAAATTTCTCTCTTATATATTGCTCTAAGTAGAGTGCCCTTTTTCAGCAGGAAGATATTCATGAACAGTAAATATTGAAGAATGGTGACAAACTGTACATAACTTCTGTCTTGTACAAAAGGTTAAACAAGCCCAAAAAACCCTCAGTTGTGATTGTGGCCAGCTTTAGCCTCTGTCACAAGCAATTGGGAATTCTCACTTGTGTCAGACGAACCAAATGAGGTTCATCACTACACTTTTTTAAACATAAAATATGCAAGCACAAGCTCATAAAACATGTCTAACACTGACCACATTTGCCAGAGACTCACTGACTTCAGAAACCCACTGACCTCAGATCCATGCAACCCAATCTTCTCAAACAAAAGATATTGTTGTGCAGTTTGGAATGGCAGTCACTTTACAGCCCAAGGTAAAGGTTAATTTTATTTCTTCTTCCTGTTTTCATTGAGATTAATGACCTTCACTTGGTGCAGAAAGAGAGAACAGTGATTCTGGTATCACATGTTGTTGTTCAGTCGTGTCCGACTCTTTGTGAACCCACAGACTGCAGCATTCCAGGCCTCCCTGTCCCTCACCATCTCCAGGAATCTGCTCAAACTCACGTCCATTGAGTCAATGATGCCATCCAACCATCTTATCCTCTGTCACCCCACTTCTCCGCCTGCCTTCAATCTTTCCTAACATCAGGGTCTTTTTCAATGAGTCAGTTCTTCACATCAGGTAGCCAAGTTGGAAATTATAGCTAAAATTATTTTCATTTCCTTTCAGACAACAGGAAACAAGACATTGGACTTTTATTGGGAATGGTCTTCTTTGCTGTTATGCTGTCAGTTCTATCTTTGATTGGGATATTTAACAGATCACTTCGAACTGGGTAGGTTTTTGTTGAATTTGTTTTCTCATTTAGACCATATATTTGTACCATCAANATTTCCTTTCAGACAACAGGAAACAAGACATTGGACTTTTATTGGGAATGGTCTTCTTTGCTGTTATGCTGTCAGTTCTATCTTTGATTGGGATATTTAACAGATCACTTCGAACTGGGTAGGTTTTTGCTGAATTTGTTTTCTCATTTAGACCATATATTTGTACCATCAAAATATAGTCAACTATGTGATTCATTTGAAAAATTCATCAACACTTCTCCTGAGAAAAAGGCAAAATAAAAGGAACAGTATTTAATGAGTATGCATCCATGCCAAAAAGTGAAAGTGAAAGTCACTCAGTTGCGTCCAACACTTTGGGACCCCATGGACTATACAGTCCATGGAATTCTCCAGGCCAGAATATTGGAGTGGGTAGCGTTTGCCTTCTTCAGGGGATCTTCCCAACCCACGGATCAAACACAGGTCTTCCGCATTGCAGGCAGGTTCTTTACCAGCTGAGCCACAAAAGAAGCCCAAGAATACTGGAGTGGGTAGCCTATCCCTTCTCCAGGGGATCTTTGCCGCCTAGAATCAGACTGGGGTCTCCTGCATTGCAGGGGGATTCTTTACCAACTGAGCATCAGGGAATCTATCCATGCCAAACTCTTTACAAATGTCGTTCATTTAATCCTTGCAACGACCCTGCCAGAAAAGCTGAGTGGCCTATTTTACAGATGGTTTAGATGAGGTGTAGAGGGGGTAAGTGATCAAACCAAGGTCACCAAACACTAAGCCAGGAGTCCAGAGGCAGCTGACATCTAAGCCCGTGTTCTTTCTCTCCCTATGCAATCTTCTCAATGGCCCTCAAGTCTGTCTACTGTGCCTGGATTCTTCACAGTAGTTAAGCTGTAACATGCTTCAGTTCAGTTCAGTCTCACAGTCGTGTATGACTCTTTGTAACCCCAATCGCAGCACGCCAGGCCTCCCTGTCCATCACCAGCTCCCGGAGTTCACTCAGACTCANATTCACCTCCAGCCCTCGGGAGAGAAGTAACCGTGTCTGGAGGTTGCTTACCAGTTCTCAACTTTCAGACAGAGCTACACCCAACAATTGCAGCCCTGTTTTAGACCTTAGTACTAGAAAGAAAACATGTGTTCCTGTTCTCCCGACGTCTGCAGAGACAGTTTTTCCCCAGCAGTGCAAGGGGAGGGCGGGCGGTGTTGCACATGTCTCTGGCTGTCTGAATAAGCCCTGTTTTCTGTTTATATGGTAATATTAAAACATGAGAGTACTCCATCTGGTTGTGATCTGTGATTCAGTATCTAAAAGAGCTCTTATTTTTCTCCTCCTTTTTGTGCTACTATTTCATTGTCAGGGGCTATAGCATTAGCACTTTAGGTTATCGCAGTAGTAACGCAAGTGTCAGTGTGCCCTGCGCAGGGTAGTGTGTGAGTGTGACAATATGATCCCCTGACTGTCATAGGCAACCTCTTTACCAAAGATAATTGAACTCCTGTTTAGAAATAGGATAAAATTGGATAATGGAGCTGGAAGATCATGTCAAACAGAATGGTTTTTCTCCAAGCTGTGGGGAAATTTTGAAGAACCCAGAAGCTTTAGAATTTATGACATGACAGTAAAATTTGGTTGACACTTAACAAGGTCTTTGCCACATTTGAATTTTAATGTGTATCGATAATGTTATTTTAGGGATAACCTTTGTTTATGTGCATTTTTAATGCAATGATTAAGAAAAAAAATCAATGTGTACTTTTTTTTAAATGGCCGTCTATGTCTCAATGAAATTGTTAGGGTTTTAAACGCTTACAGAATCCAAGACTCTAATTTTGTGACAATACATTTTTAATTGCACTTGGAGCTGTTTTATTTGCCCTGATAACCTGTGGTAGCTGGCATCATTACACTTATATTTGTGGTATTTAGACATCTAAAAATGAAGGCGAAATTACTATTTGCAATATTAAAAAAAATCATATCTAACAGGAAAAATAATTTTTATTCCTATTTGGCTAAATATGTACGTATGTGTCCATAGTTATATAAGCATTGAGGAAGTAAAATATGTTAATTTTAGTAGAATGTAAATACTCATAGGAGTCTCTCTGAAGTTGCATTCTATATTTAGGATAATTCTGCTGATTTAAGAAATAGTATTATGAAAATAGCTACTAGAAAAAATTTTCATGAAAGGTCATTGCTGTTTTGCAGAGTAGATACTTAGAGGATTCCCTAATTAGAAACTGTGTAAATGACATCATGCTGCAACATACAAGTAATTGATATCATCTGTTCAGCCTTTCATTTCTATGACCTTACAGAAGCACTTTTTTAGTGAGTGGTGCATTAATTTGCATAGGATGTAAAAATGGGTTGCTGGAATTATTGGTCATCTTGGTCTACCTGATTCATTCAGGCAGGTGGAATGGAAGTACTGACAACATCTGACTGCAGCATCACCACTTTCCTGCAAGTGATTTTGAGCAAATCAGAAATTAAACAAACAGAAGGAATAACAATGTTTTCCTGCAAAGCAGTGAAATATTTTAGTTTCCAGTTCTAGTGTACTTTCACTATGTCACTGTTTCCCCGACGTGTTTCTCCTTGTTCTGTAGTATTCTTTTTCCAAATCAATTCTGGACTGAATCAGAAATAAAATAAAATCTGAATTTTTTTCCTCTTTTTCAACCATAATTGACAGAAAAAGTGTTATTGAAAGAACAGAAAAGTCCAAAGGCGAAGGATTTTAATGAANTTCCAGTTCTAGTGTACTTTCACTATGTCACTGTTTCCCCGACGTGTTTCTCCTTGTTCTGTAGTATTCTTTTTCCAAATCAATTCTGGACTGAATCAGAAATAAAATAAAATCTGAATTTTTTTCCTCTTTTTCAACCATAATTGACAGAAAAAGTGTTATTGAAAGAACAGAAAAGTCCAAAGGCGAAGGATTTTAATGAAATACATAGCATAGGTTTTAGCAACAGATAAACTTATTGGTCATCATTTAAATTATATAATAGAAACATTTTTTTATTTTTAATAATTTTATTTATTCATGTTATTATTTTTGGCTGTCCTGGGTCTTTATTGCTGTGCAGGCTTTTTTCGGTTTGCAGCGAGCAGGGGCTGCTCTCTAGGTGTGGTGTGCAGACATCTCACTGCAGTGGCTTCTCTTGTGGAGTTGGGCTTCAGTGCATGTGAGCTTCAGTAGCTGCGGCTCCCTGGCTGTGGAGCCCAGGCTCAATAGTTGTTGCACAAGGGTGCAGTTGGCCTGCAGCATGTGGGATCTTCCTGGACTAGGGACTGAACCTGTGTCTCCTGAATTGGCAGGGGGATTCTTTACCACCGAGCCACCAGGGAAGCCCCTCGAAATATATTTTAGAAAGGCTTTCAGTAAATATATATATCTTGTAAATTTGTATATTTAACTACTAATTTCAATGAAAATATGCTGTGTGAAGACTCATTTATTCAACAGTTATTCAGTACAATGTAATGTTTCAGATCCTAAAAATACAGAAATGAAAAAGATAAAAATCTTATCCATTAGGAGGTGTAGGTGTTTTTAATGAGGATAAGCATTAAAGTGATTGAAATTTGAATTGCCTATGGGGGCCTTTTGGAGAAGGCAATGGCACCCCACTCCAGTACTCTTGCCATGGACGGAGGAGCCTGGTAGGCTGCAGTCCATGGGGTCGCTAAGGGTCAGACACGACTGAACTACTTTCTTTCACTTTTCACTGTCATGCATTGGAGAAGGAAATGGCAACCCACTCCAGTGTTCTTGCCTGGAGAATCTTGGGGACAGGGGAGCCTGGTGGGCTGCCTGGGGTCGCATAGAGTTGGACACGACTGAAGTGATTTAGCAGCAGCAGCAGCATGGGGGCCTTTCCACATTATTTAAAAATGTATTTCTCAGCTTTTTGTTTTGATCATTCTTCTAATAGTGAGTCTAATTCCTAAACTTGTATATACCTAAAAAGTCATTGTATGACTGAATTAATGTGTACATACATTTGATATATAATATATTTCATTCTCTTTTAATTACTTAATCTGTTATTAGAATGACATATTGAATAGTATATATTATGTTTACAACTTGATCTTTTAGACATTTTTTCTTTTTTTTTTTTAGCTTTTGGAAAATGCTGTTGTAGCATGAAATAGCTGGAAGAGTCCAGTGCCTTTGCATATGCAGTTAAAATCGAGGTTTCCAAAAATGAGCCGAGCAAGGGAGAATGAACTTCAACTTCATTCTATCCATAGCTACCGTGTTAAGGGAAAGAACAATTTATTAATATGCTCTGTCTTCTCAGGCTCCTAAGGTAATAGATATTTATTTTTTCCTCTTTTAAGAAAGAGGTTATATTTTGTTTATTTTCTATACAAGATAACTATAGTACATAAGTTTCACTAGTTTTTTAAAACATTTAAGTCAATTAGCTACCAGACTACAAATTTCCTGGATTTCATTTTGTATTTATTCTTTATCCATTTTCTGAACGTAAAAGAAAAAGTTAAGAAATGATAGTTTTGCGACTAAGTTTTGAAATAGTTTGTCTACATGTATTACATACTTCAAGAGATCCATATGATTTCTATGGCTATTGCCAGAAAATTTAAATCAGTTAATTAAATGAATATTGATTAAGATCTTGAGTTAAGATACTTAGCTAACATCTTTCTGGGCCTTATCATCTTTCTGATGAGCTATGATGAAAAGTGAAAGTGAAAGTCACCCAGTCAAGTCGGACTCTTTGCAACCCCACGGACTGTATAGTCCATGGAATTCTCCAGGCCAGAATACTGGAGTGGGTCGCTTTTCCGCGGGTAGATCTCCAGGGAATCTTCCCAACCCAAGGATCAAACCCAGGTCTCCTGCACTACAGGCAGATTCTTTACCAGTTGAGCCACAAGGGAAGCCCGGTGAGCTATGATAGGAGTTTCCAAAGCATTGATTACTTTGAGAATTGGAGAGCTATAAGACATCCTTTTTAATTGGTGCCAGTAAAATTTAGTGTCCTTTTCTTGTTTCTTGATCAATCCTTTTCCAAGATCTGTGGGTATTAGTGTTATTTCATTTCTGGCAGCAAACCAGTGTTCATTCTTTGCTGTAGAAACTTAGAGACATCACAAATGGTTATAATAAAATATTTACAATGGGCAGGTGTGATGCTAAGCAAGGCACAGTTTTCCCAACAGTCCTGTGAAGGAGATATTATTATTCCCATTTTCCAGATGAGAAGTGTGGATTTAGAGAAACTAATCTACATCCTCAAAGTCATAGCTAGTAAGTCGCAACTATGCAATGTAGGCATTTAAAACTTGGTCTTGATGCCTTATTTCACACTCACTATTGTTTTTTGGTCTTCTTCTAATTTGTGACTATTGGGGGAGATCTTCTTAGTACCCTTGCTCCTTTGAGCCATGTGTAACCATTCTCAGGAATTCTCCTTTAGTTTGCCTTGATTAACTGTAGGATTTATAACAGAATTGAAGTAATTTTCATTATATCAGTTCATCAAGTGAGAATGATTTGAATTCCATTTTTACTTCTGTATTCTTTAAGACAGCATTTCTCCAGCTTCATGGAGAAACTAAGAGGAGAAACTAAGGCTCTCATTTAGCTCTTGTTTTCCCTGATGTGAAGTGTTAGTCACTCAGTTGTGTCCAACTCTTTGTAACCCCCATGGACTGTAGCCAATCAGGCTCTTCTGATCCATGGAATTCTCTAGGCAAGAATACTGGAGTGGGTTGCCATTCCTTTCTCCAGTGGATCTTCCTGACCCAGGGATCAAACCCAGGTCTTCTGCATTGCAGGCAGATTCTTTACCATCTGAGCC
>SJYA01000925.1:1210756-1339980 GCA_006410615.1 Neotragus moschatus | reverse complement strand
GGCCATGTATGGATGTGAGAGTTGGACTGTGAAGAAAGCTGAGTGCCAAAGAATTGATGCTTTTGAACTGTGGTATTGGAGGAGACTCTTGAGAGTCCCTTAGACTGCAAGAAGATCCAACCAGTCCATCCTAAAGGAGATCAGCCCTGGGATTTCTTTGGAGGGAATAATGCTGAAGCCGAAACTCTAGTACTTTGGCCAGATCATGCTTAGATTTGACTCATTGGAAAAGACTGATGCTGGGAGGGATTGGGGGCAGGAGGAAAAGGGGACGACAGAGGATGAAATGGCTGGATGGCATCATGGACTCGATGGACGTGAGTCTGAGTGAACTCCGGGAGATGGTGATGGACAAGGAGGCCTGGCGTGCTGCAATTCACGGGGTCTCAAAGAGTCGGACACGACTGAGTGACTGAACCAAACTGAACTGGACTGAACTGAACATATATATATATATGGAATTTAGAAAGATGGTAACAATAACCCTGTATGCGAGACGGCAAGAGACACAGATGTACAGAACAGTCTTTTGGACTCTGTGGGAGAGGGAGAGGGTGGGATGTTTTGGGAGAATGACATTGAAACATGTATAATATCATATAAGAAATGAATCACCAGTCTAGGTTCAATGCAGGATACAGAATGCTTGGGGCTGGTGCACTGGGATGAGCCAGAGAAATGGTATGGGGAGAGAAGTGGGAGGGGGGTTCAGGATTGTGAACACGTGTACACCCGTGGCAGATTCATGTTGATGTATGGCAAAACCAATACAGTAATGTAAAGTAAAAGAAAAAAAAATCACCCATTTGAAAAGTTACCTGCTGCTTTATGTCAAAGTTTATACCTTTTAAAAAACTATTAATAGTTCATTATCTTATATTGGCCTCTTCTTAGCAGAACTTTGGACAGTCTGCAGCAGACTTGTACCATGAAACTTCTCTCTTGCACAGAACAATTTAAAGACATAAAGCATGTACTGAGAGTTTAAATTCTTCAAAAATATAAATAGTCTGTGACTTTGATGTTCCCAAGACTGTAGAAAGCATTAAATAATAATATGTAATACTGAAACGTTGTTTAATGAAAGCTATGCTAATGCTGAAGAGATGGATTTCAATAAAGATTACCTTATATTACATTGCCTGTTCTTAAAAATCATAACCTGACTTTCTAAATGGGTGATTGAGATATATTCTTTTTTCAAAAAAGGCAACTTTAAAACTGGTACATTTACTTCTAAAAACATCAGTGCATTTCTGTAGCCACCAGAACAAACATTATTAATGTAGTAATTCATTTTTCCCCTTCATCTCTAGGAAAAAGAGAATTACAAAGCCTCCTGACTCTGACCAACTGCTTGCTGAACACAGCATGCAATTAAGGTACAAATGGATACAACAAATTATGCCATTTGTTTGTTTATACTTCTCATTCCAGACAAGATGTTAGACAGCTTACTGTTCATTATGAAAGAGAATGCCTAGGAACAATTCGATCTTAGTTTGTTCAGCCTGTTTAGAATGTGAGCTCTGGGAGGAAGGGGCCATCCTCCTGAGGTGCCATGTATCTGCCAGTGGATGCTCAGGAGGAAGATTTTCATCAGCAAAGACTGGGAATGTTTGAGTATTAGCCACTCAGCCATGTCCGACTCTCTGCAATCCCCTGGGCTGTCCGTGGAATTCTCCAGTCAAGAATACTGGAGTGGATTGCCATTCCAGAAATATTGGGTGAGAGAAGCAAAAACTTCGACAAAAAACAAATATCTTTGATATTCAAGAGCTGTGTAAACTTTTAAACCTTATTCTTGTAAGAGCCATGGCACACTCTACCGTCTGTTAATTGACATTATATGTTCCTGTTTCCTCTCTAGCAGGTTGGGTTCAGATGTGGTTGTCTTTTTGACTCAGTGGCATAATGAGCTACCTTCAGGTGGAGGGTGAGGCCCTCTGAAAAAAAATAGAGGGTTTTATTATCAATCACTAAGGAAAGAGGCCAGTTTTAGACTTGGATGACTAAACTGGACAGGAGGGAGTAGAGACACCAGACAGGTGACACCAGAACACCCTCTGTTCTGGATCGCTCCCTTGAGGTCTAGATGACGGGAGAGTGGAGGGCCAGGCTGGACATAGATTGTGATGGGCTCTTGGAACCTCAGGTCATAAACTTACAGACAGATCCTATTTACTCGTATACTAGTCTCTCAGTTTTTTTCTTCCCTCTTTACTTTTTTCTAAGATGAATCTTCTTGATTTGGGAACACTATGCAGAATACTTAACCACTGGCAACTCACAGAAGCTTATTTGCATTGAAATCTCTTGTATATCCTGCCATGAGTATGACAAGATGGCCCTTGGAGGCCTATGTTCACGTGTCCCAATTATTCTAACTTCACAAGAAGCTGCTAGCCTTCCTCCTTTGGTACCTGATAGCAACTGATATCTAGCTAATAAGATCTCTTCTGATNAAAGACTCTGATGCTGGGAGGGATTGGGGCAGGAGGAGAAGGGGATGACAGAGGATGAGATGGTTGGATGGCATCACCAACTCAATGGACGTGAGTTTGAGTGAACTCCGGGAGTTGGTGATGGACAGGGAGGCCTGGTGTACTGCAACTCATGGGGTCACCCAAAGCCAGACATGACTGAGCAACTGAAATGAACTGAACCTGTATGGTTACTTGAAACAGGTACTATTCTAATGATCTAAATGCATGCTTGCTTTAACCAATTTTATTCCTACAATTTTATAAAGTACCCACTCTATTATTGCACCTATTTTTTGGATGAGAAATGGAACTTTATTTTAAATTAGAATAGAAGGTTTGAACTAATATATACACACTACTAGATATAAAATAGGTAACCAACAAGACCTACTGTACAGTGTAGGGAACTATACTGTTTTTTGTAATAACTATAATGGAAAAGAATTTGAATCGCTATACACCTAAAAAACTACCTTGATACTGTAAATCATCTATGCTTCAATTAAAAAAAGAAGTGGCGTTTTAGAGAAGTTCTATAATGTGTCGAAGAAACTTATTGATAAAAGTAGTAGAACTGTCTTTCAAGAGTGCTGGCTGAACCTGAACCCACTGTCTCTAAATGACAGTGCATTGCTACTATTTGTCTTAAATGATCAGGTTTATCTTAAATGATCAAGTTTGCTCACTTGAGACACTAATTAGTTGAAATAGAGAGTTTATTTTTTAAATTCTTATTTTATACTAGAATACAGTTGATTTACAATGTTGTGTTAATTTCAGGTGTACAACAAAACAATTCAGTTACACATTTCAGTTCAGTTCAGTTACTCAGTCCTGTCCGACTCTGCGATACCATGGACTGCAGCACGCCAGACCTCCCTGTCCATCACCAACTCCCAGCGCTTGTTAAAACTCATGTCCATTGAGTCAGTGATGCCATCCAACCATCTCATCCTCTGTCGTCCCCTTCCCCTCCTGCCTTCAATCTTTCCCAGCATCAGGGTCTTTTCCAAGGAGTCAGTTCTTCACATCAGGTGGCCAAAGTATTCGTTTCAGCTTCAGCATCAGTCCTTCCAATGAATATTCAGTACTGATTTCCTTTAGGATTGACTGGTTTGATCTCCTTGCTGTCCAAGGGACTCTTAAGAGTCTTCTCCAACACCACAGTTCAAAAGTATCAGTTCTTCCATGTACAGCTTTCTTCATAGTCCAGTTCTCACACCCATACATGACTACTGGAAAAATCATAGCTTTGACTGTACGGACCTTTTTCGGCAAAGTAATGTCTCTGTTTTTTAATATACTGTCTAGATTGGTCATAGCTTTTCTTCCAGGGAGCAAGTGTCTTTTAATTTCATGGCTGCAGTCACCATCTGCAGTGATTTTGGAGCCCAGAAAAATAAAATCTGACACTGTTTCCATTGTTTCCTCATCTCTTTGCCATGAAGTGATGGGACTAGGTGCCGTGATCTTCATTTTTTGAATGTTGAGTTTTACACCAGTTTTTTCACTCTCCTCTCTCACTTGCATCAAGAGGCTCTTCAGTTCATCTTCACTTTCTGCCCTAAGTGTGATATCATCTGCATATCTGAGGTTATTGATATTTCTCCCAGCAATCTAGATTCCAGCTTGTGCTTCATCCAGCCCAGCATTTGGCATGATGCACTCTGCACAGAAGTTAAATAAGCATGGTAACAATATACAGCCTTGACATACTCCTTTCACAATTTGGAGCCAGTCTGTCGTTCCATGTCCAGTTCTAACTGTTGCTTCTTGACCTGCATACAGATTTCTCAGCAGGCAGGTCAGGTGGTCTGGTATTCTCACCTCCTGAAGAATTTTCCTCAGTTTGTTGGGATCCACACAGTCAAAGGCTTTGGGGTAGTCAGTAAAGCAGAAGTAGATGTTTTTCTGGATCTCTTGCTTTTTCTATGATCCAAAGGATGCTGGCAATTTGATCTCTGGTTCCTCTGCCTTTTCTAAATCCAGCTTGACCACCTGGCAGTTATACATTTACATCTATTCTTTTTCAAGTTCTTTTCCCATTTAGGTTATTACAGAGTATTGAATAGAGTTCTCTGTGCTATACAGTAGTCCTTGTTGGTTATCTATTTTAAATGTATCAGTCTGTACAATCCTAAAGCCCAATTTATCCCTTCCCCTNCCCAGCGCTTGTTAAAACTCATGTCCATTGAGTCAGTGATGCCATCCAACCATCTCATCCTCTGTCGTCCCCTTCCCCTCCTGCCTTCAATCTTTCCCAGCATCAGAGTCTTTTCCAAGGAGTCAGTTCTTCACATCAGGTGGCCAAAGTATTGGTTTCAGCTTCAGCATCAGTCCTTCCAATGAATATTCAGTACTGATTTCCTTTAGGATTGACTGGTTTGATCTCCTTGCTGTCCAAGGGACTCTCAAGAGTCTTCTCCAACACCACAGTTCAAAAGTATCAGTTCTTCCATGTACAGCTTTCTTCATAGTCCAGTTCTCACACCCATACATGACTACTGGAAAAATCATAGCTTTGACTGTACGGACCTTTTTCGGCAAAGTAATGTCTCTGTTTTTTAATATACTGTCTAGATTGGTCATAGCTTTTCTTCCAGGGAGCAAGTGTCTTTTAATTTCATGGCTGCAGTCACCATCTGCAGTGATTTTGGAGCCCAGAAAAATAAAATCTGACACTGTTTCCATTGTTTCCCCATCTCTTTGCCATGAAGTGATGGAACTAGGTGCCGTGATCTTCATTTTTTGAATGTTGAGTTTTACACCAGTTTTTTCACTCTCCTCTCTCACTTGCATCAAGAGGCTCTTCAGTTCATCTTCACTTTCTGCCCTAAGTGTGATATCATCTGCATATCTGAGATTATTGATATTTCTCCCAGCAATCTAGATTCCAGCTTGTGCTTCATCCAGCCCAGCATTTGGCATGATGCACTCTGCACAGAAGTTAAATAAGCATGGTAACAATATACAGCCTTGACATACTCCTTTCACAATTTGGAGCCAGTCTGTCGTTCCATGTCCAGTTCTAACTGTTGCTTCTTGACCTGCATACAGATTTCTCAGCAGGCAGGTCAGGTGGTCTGGTATTCTCACCTCCTGAAGAATTTTCCTCAGTTTGTTGGGATCCACACAGTCAAAGGCTTTGGGGTAGTCAGTAAAGCAGAAGTAGATGTTTTTCTGGATCTCTTGCTTTTTCTATGATCCAAAGGATGCTGGCAATTTGATCTCTGGTTCCTCTGCCTTTTCTAAATCCAGCTTGACCACCTGGCAGTTATACATTTACATCTATTCTTTTTCAAGTTCTTTTCCCATTTAGGTTATTACAGAGTATTGAATAGAGTTCTCTGTGCTATACAGTAGTCCTTGTTGGTTATCTATTTTAAATGTATCAGTCTGTACAATCCTAAAGCCCAATTTATCCCTTCCCCTACTCTTCCCCACTGGCAACCATAAATTTGTCCTCTAAGTTTGTGAGTCTGCTTCTGTTCTGTAAATAAGTTTATCTGTATCATTTTTTAAGTTTCTGCATATCAGCAGCATCATGTAATATTTGTCTTCTCTGACCTTACTGCACTTATTAAGATAATCTCCAGGTCCATCCATGTTGCTGGAAATGGCATTACTTCATTCTTTTAATGGCTCAGTAATTTTCTATTGTGTATAGGTACCACCTCTTCTTTAGCAATTCGTCTTTCATGTACATGTTCATCTTTCATTCATGTACATTTAGGTTGCTTCCATGTCTTGGCTATTGTAAACAGCACTGCAGTGAACATTTGGGAGCATGTATCTTTTAGAAAAGTGTTTTTCTCTAAATATATGCCGAGGATTATTATTGTGGGATCATATGGTAGCTCTATTTTCAGTTTCTTAAGGAACCTCCATACTATTCATCATAGTGGCTGTACCAATTTACATTCCCACCAACAGTGTAGGAGGGTAACCTTTCCTGCACACCACCAGTATTTATTGTTGGTAGGTTTTTTGATGATGGCCATTCTGACTGGTATGAGGTTATAGCTCATTATAATTTTGATTTTCATTTCTTCAATAATTTGTGATGTTGAGTATATTTCATGTGCCTCTTGGCCATCTGTATGTCTTCTTTGGAGAAAAGCCTATTTAGATCTTCTGTCAATTTTTGATTAGTTTTGTTTTTTTTTTTTTTTTTTAATATTGAACCACATGAGCTGTTTGTATTTTTTGGAGACTATCCCTCATCAGTTTCTTCACTTGCAAATATTCTTACCATTGTGTGGGTTGTCTTCCCATTTTGCTTATGGTTTCCTTTGCTATGCAAAAATTTTCAAGTTTAATTAGGCCCAATTTATTTTTGTTTTTATTTACAATACACACTAGGAGATGGATTGAAAAAGATGTTACTTCGATTTATGTCAAAGAGTATTTCTGCCTATATTTTCCTCTCATAGTTTATAGTATCTGGTCTCACATTTAGCGAGGTCTCTCTTTAATTCATTTTGAGTTTATTCTTGTGTTGTAAAAAGAACGTTCTAAAGTCACTTTTTTTGCATGTTGCTGTGCAGTTTTTCCAGGATCATTTATTGAAGAGACTGTCTTTTCTCCACTGTATAGTCTTACCTCTTTGGTAGTAGATTAATTGATTGTAGGTACACAGGTTTATTTCTGGGCTTTCTGTCATATTCCATTGATCTACATTTCTGTTTTTGTGTCAGTACCATACTGTCTTGATGACAGTAGCTTCATAGTATGACTGTGGCTTTTAAGTCAGGGAGCCTGATTCCTCCCGCTGTTTTTCTTTCTCAAGATTGCATTGACTGCCCAGGGTCTTTTGTTTTGCCATGCAAATTTGAAAATTTTTTGATTCTAGTTCTGTGAAAAATGCCTTTGGTAATTTGATAGAGACACAACAAACACACATTAATTGTTTTGGGAAATTGTGTTCAGGATTGCTTTTGGTTTTCCTTTTTAGTCCTAGTTCTTAAGCCAGGATTTCTTCTAAAGCATCTTTGGTTAAAAAGTGTTAACTGATTGATTGGGCAGTTTTCTCACATGCACACAGTGNGGGCAGAATTTGCAACTGAGATGAAAATTGGAGCAAGTGGCTTTAAAAGTGAAAGTGAAAGTGGCTCAGAAGTGCCCGACTCTTTGCGACTTCCAGGCCAGAATACTGGAGTGGGTAGCCTTTCCCTTCTCCAGGGGATCTTTCCAACCCAGGGATGGAACTCAGGTCTCCTGCATTGCAGGAGGATTCTTAACCAGCTGAACAACAAGGGAAGCCCAAGAATACTGGAGTGGGTAGCCTACCCCTTCTCCAGCGGATCTTCCTGACCCAGAAAGCAAACCAGGGTCTCCTGCATTGCAGGTGGATTCTTTACCAACTGAGCTATCAGGGAAGCCCTATAAAAATATAAAAACCTGAGTTTGTGCTATGAGAGACTCCCTGGAACTTTTGGCAAAGGAGACCCATTTATGGCCAGTCTGTGGCCCTGTTCATGGGTGCAACCGATTAGGCTATTTTATGATCCTGTGGTTAGTATAAGGTCAAGGTGACGCTTCTCTGGATCTTGTTGCAGGTAGTAGGCTTCATTTCTAAAGGCAAAGTAAGCTCTTACCACTATGATTTTCAGTCAGTTTCACATATGTGTACATATAAGTACAGAGGGAGCAAGAGAGACAGACACAGGGAGAGACTGATTGATTGAAAGGAATCAGCTCATGCAGTTAACAAGAGCTGGCAAGTCTGGAATCTGTAGGGCAGGCCCACAAGGTAGAAGCTCTCCAGCTTCAGTTCTGCTAGAGTCTTGAGACAGAATTTCTTCTTCTTTGGGAAACCTCAGTATTTGCCTGTGAAGTCTGCCAGCTAATTGGATGAGATCCACCCACATCATTGAGGATAATTTCCTTTTCTTAAATTCAGTTAATGTAGATGTCAACAGCATATATGGAATACCTTCACCAGCACCCATATGAGTGTTCAATTAGATAATTGGTAACCTACCTAAGTTAACACGTTAAACCATCACAGTTCACCCTCTGTCAATTTTGCACCCATACACATATCCTTAAACCAACACAATCTCCAATTAGCATAATACAGTCATACACCTGCCTAACATGAAAAAGTTCAGTTCAGTTGCTCAATTGTGCCCAACTCTTTGTAACCCCATGGACTGCAGCATGCCCGGCCTTCCTGTTCATCACCAACTCCTGGAGTTTACTCAAACTCATGCTCACTGAGTCAGTGATGCCATTCAACCATCTCATCCTCTGTTATCCCCTTCTCTTCCCGCCTTCAATCTTTCCCAGCATCAGAGTCTTTTCAAATGAGTCAGCTCTTCGCATCAGGTGGCAAACATGAAAAAACTATCCTAAATATAGCACCACACAAACACTTCTTCTCTATAAAATGATATAAAGTCCTTGGGTGGGGTTTCTTCTCAGTATCTTGTAACTTAATGCTATGATTAGTACATCCTGCATTATATGGTAAGGGACAAGAGAGGAAAGAAAACAGCCTAATATATATCAATACTGGGTAAGATCTCAGGTTCATTAAGTCTGATTTAGCAATCCAATGCCTTGTGTGAGCTCAAATATTAATCTTAATCTGTGGTCAGACGTTTATTTCTTTTCCTCATTAGTTAGGTAAGCAAATAAGACATAAGACTCTATTGTCAGGTTTCTTTCAAGAGCAGTTTGCATATTACATATCAAACAGGAAACTGCAGTCAATTAAAATGTGTAGCAGTAAATAGTAAGTCTGTCTCCAGAAATTAAACAGAACTCAGCCTCATGAGATGTGAAAAAGAAACAGATAATAACAGCCAAGGATACAACAGTGGGCAAGATGGATTTGGTCTTGTGAAGTTTTGCCAAGAGGATGGGAGTAGAGAGCTTTTTGGAGCTCATACAGATAAAGAAAAGGCTTGTGAGTCTTGGAGGCAAATTAAATTTTGTTAGTATTACGACCATTGTTTGTAAGTCTGACTTTTACAGGCTGTATTTTCTCTTTGGTAATCCCTTGGAGTTTATAGAGCTACTCAGAATACTCCAGAATTTTTCAGAGGTGAGGAATATAAGAGTTTATTCTAACTCTGTATGCAAGACAGCAAAAGAGACACAGATGTATAGAACAGTCTTTTGGACTCAGTGGGAGAGGGAGAGGGTGGGATGATTTGGGAGAATGGCATTGAAACATGTATAATATCATATATGAAACGAATCGCCAGTCCAGGTTCGATGCATGATACTGGATGCTTGGGGCTGGTGCCCTGAGATGACCCAGAGGGATGGCACAGGGAGGGAGGAGGGAGGGGAGTTCAGGATGGGGAACACGTGTATACCTGTGGCAAATTCATGTTGATGTATAGCAAAACCAATACAATATTGTAAAGTAATTAACCTCCAATTAAGATAAATAAATTTATATTAAAAAAAAAAAACAGTGAAAAGAGAACAGGACAGACATCTCCCAGGGAATGAGGCAAGTGGGAGGCTGACAGCCTTCCCTTCTCCAAGTAGGACTGCCTTTATTTAAAGTGGGTAGCACAGGTGGATTCGATCTCTCATTAAAAAAAAAAAGTTTATTCACACTTAGACAGGAGATGTTTAGAGAACATCACTTACCTTGAGACTCAGGGTGACAGGGGGCAGTGACTGTCACAGTAAGAAACAACCCATGTTCAGAAATAGAATTAAATTAGGTTATGCTCTTAGCATGCAGTGAACACATTCNAAATGATATAAAGTCCTTGGGTGGGGTTTCTTCTCAGTATCTTGTAACTTAATGCTATGATTAGTACATCTTACATTATATGGTAAGGGACAAGAGAGGAAAGAAAACAGCCTAATATATATGTATCAATACTGGGTAAGATCTCAGGTTCATTAAGTCTGATTTAGCAATCCAATGCCTTGTGTGAGATCAAATATTAATCTTAATCTGTGGTCAGACGTTTATTTCTTTTCCTCATTAGTTAGATAAGCAAATAAGACATAAGACTCTATTGTCAGGTTTCTTTCAAGAGCAGTTTTNGATCTCAGGTTCATTAAGTCTGATTTAGCAATCCAATGCCTTGTGTGAGATCAAATATTAATCTTAATCTGTGGTCAGACGTTTATTTCTTTTCCTCATTAGTTAGATAAGCAAATAAGACATAAGACTCTATTGTCAGGTTTCTTTCAAGAGCAGTTTTCATATTACATATCAAACAGGAAACTGCAGTCAATTAAAATGTGTAGCAGTAAATAGTAAGTCTGTCTCCAGAAATTAAACAGAACTCAGCCTCGTGAGATGTGAAAAAGAAACAGATAATAACAGCCAAGGATACAACAGTGGGCAAGACGGATTTGGTCTTGTGAAGTTTTACCAAGAGGATGGGAGTAGAGAGCTTTTTGGAGCTCATACAGGTGAAGAAAAGGCTTGTGAGTCTTGGAGGCAAATTAAATTTTGTTAGTATTACAACCATTGTTTGTAAGTCTGACTTTTACAGGCTGTATTTTCTCTTTGGTAATCCCTTGGAGTTTATAGAGCTACTCAGAATACTCCAGAATTTTTCAGAGGTGAGGAATATAAGAGTTTATTCTAACTCTGTATGCGAGACAGCAAAAGAGACACAGATGTATAGAACAGTCTTTTCGACTCAGTGGGAGAGGGAGAGGGTGGGATGATTTGGGAGAATGGCATTGAAACATGTATAATATCATATATGAAACGAATCGCCAGTCCAGGTTCGATGCATGATACTGGATGCTTGGGGCTGGTGCCCTGAGATGACCCAGAGGGATGGCACAGGGAGGGAGGAGGGAGGGGAGTTCAGGATGGGGAACACGTGTATACCTGTGGCAAATTCATGTTGATGTATAGCAAAACCAATACAATATTGTAAAGTAATTAACCTCCAATTAAAATAAATAAATTTATATTAAAAAAAAAAAACAGTGAAAAGAGAACAGGACAGACATCTCCCGGGGAATGAGGCAAGTGGGAGGCTGACAGCCTTCCCTTCCCCCAGTAGGACTGCCTTTATTTAAAGTGGGTAGCACAGGTGGATTCGATCTCTCATTTAAAAAAAAAAGAGTTTATTCACACTTAGACAGGAGATGTTTAGAGAACATCACTTACCTTGAGACTCAGGGTGACGGGGGCAGTGACTGTCACAATAAGAAACAACCCATGTTCAGAAATAGAATTAAATTAGGTTATGCTCTTAGCATGCAGTGAACACATTCAGGTGAGATTTATCGGAGGAATGTTACCAGAAAGAGTGAATTCTGAGGCCAGTTTTTAAAGAGGTATATGTAATCCTGAAAGGAAGGGAATATNTAAGAAACAACCCATGTTCAGAAATAGAATTAAATTAGGTTATGCTCTTAGCATGCAGTGAACACATTCAGGTGAGATTTATCGGAGGAATGTTACCAGAAAGAGTGAATTCTGAGGCCAGTTTTTAAAGAGGTATATGTAATCCTGAAAGGAAGGGAATATCCAAAGGCCCAAAGCCATCATGAATGTGATAAAAGGTCACTTCATTGCCTATAAAATGTAATCCCCACTGTTAAGACACATTATAGCCTAGACAGCATGATGTATTTTTCAATGTAGATCTGATCTTTATTTTTTGATTAATAATACATGGTAGCAATGCTGGAGAGCTGATCTATTATTTATGTATCTCTTTCAAAGAGTGATTCATGCATTATATATTCAGACAGAAAATTCCTTTTATTTTATCTGAAGTTAGTTTTCAATAGAAAATATACTAAGATGTTATTGTATAACCTGCAATGGAAAATAGGTATGCTAAAATTCACAATTCTCCCAGATATATGTATGCTCTGCATACTAATTTTTTAACCATGCATACTGATAGTTAATGGCAGTTAAGTGGCCTAGATTGAGCTTTGTTTTTACTGTTAAAGATTTTATTTAAAGAAAAGAGGCTGTTTCATGTGTTAATTTAGAGCTAGAAACAAAAATTAAGGAAGAAATAAAGACAGGTTTTTCAAAAAGCTTATTTCCCTAAGTTACTTGTGTACTTTTCCAGCCAAAGTTAATATGATTACCCAAACACTGTGCATTTGTAAAAATGTTGTAACAAGATATTCTATAAAAGTTCAATTCAAATTATGTTTTCTCGCACTTAAAATGTGAACTACTTCGCCCAATTTTGTCAATACACAAAGAAAGCATCTGCCAGGCTCTTCAATAACTTATAACTTTCTTTTAAACAATCATGTAGCACTATTATTAACTTCTCTTCTTATCAAGTCTCCTCAGTAACAATAGAAGTTCAATTAAATTGAGAACAAACATAAAACTGAAAACTGGAGTAAAACAGTGGGGACAGTATGCTGAGAGAGAGAGGAACTTAGCAAGTACTAATCTTCACGTGCCTGAAACTACATCAGTCAACACTTTCGGCAGGTTATTATTCTAAGCACTCAGGATACATCCTTGAACAAAACAACATCTACCTGTCTCAGAGCTTTCATTCCATTTCCATGTAACTGAAACTTTTAATAACAATAAAAACCGGAAGAAAGTGGGAAATCTTTAGTTCTAATATAAGTAGTAGGACAATGTTGAGTGTCTTTTGTATTCACTGTAATCACTTTTCAAAAGGTTATGGAACAGAGGCTTTTCAGAAAGTGTTATATATTAAATATCTTGAATTTCCCCTACAAAATGAAGAAGCCGTATTTTGGTTGACATTTTCAGTAAGTAAGCTCTTTTTTTAACACTGTGTCTACAATACCAAATATCAAATTGAAGTATTCAATCAGTTGAGAGATTTCTTAGACTCAAACTAAAAACAAGAGAAATAGTTTCCTTCATTATTTTGAGCTAGAATGGATCAGTTGGTAAATTACTATTTGGGTTGTAGAAGAAGCCCTATATGACATTTAAAAAAATAAAGATTTTTTTCACAAATACATTTCCGTTTTCATTTATTTATTTTTCCACATGATCAGAGAGTGAGTTAGCCTTCTGATGTTTCATAGGGAAAAAAATGTCTCTTAAAAAAATATCTTTATGTTTAAGATCTGTGCCACTTCATTCTTTGAGCAGGTCTTAATCTGTATCTAAATTATTCAATCAAAATAACATTTACCCTTAATTACTGAAGTAATATATGCTCAAATCAGAAAATTAAGAAAATGCTGAAAAGTAGAGAAGAGAAAACTCTGAATGCTCAGAGTTTTGGTGTTTTTTTCCATCTTTTTTTGTCATATAGCATATATAATTTCATATTATATCATATAGCACATATAGTTTCAAACTCTACTTTCTTCCTTTTTCCTTAGCAATCAGATATCTTCCTATGTCAATAAATATTCATCTGTTTGTGGCATTTAGCTTTTCCCAGAAGTATAAAAATGCATTGAAATGTGTAAAAATGTTGTAGATACTTCTGTTTATTTTCCAAGGGTAAATGGCTAAAATCGAGAGATTGCAGATGAGTGGTTTGCTCAGTGGTAAAGGTTTCATGTGCATGTGCGTGTACGTGTGTATGTTCCCATTTTATTCTCCAGAAAACCATCCATTGCTTCACCCACCTCTTCATCCCCCCAGGACTATGACTCTGCAATGTCTTTCTATACCTTCAAAGCTTAGGTCAAGTTTTTTTCTACTCACATCATTTAACATTATCGAGCTTTCTCTTTCTCAGAGGAAAAAGAAGCCATTAGGAAAACTCCCTCAACTTCACTTCCTCATTTGCAAAGTAATTTATTTATTCCCTATCAATTTTCCTGCTTGCTGAGGAGAGTTTTCACTGTGAGTGATTTTTCCATATGTTCTAAACCCCATCACCATGGAATCATATCTGAGTCCATGTGTCAGTGTTTATCAAGGAATTTGTTTCTTTATCTACCTGATTGCATTTCTTGGTAAAATGTTTTTCTCACAATGTTTTTTCTGTTATTAAATATTGATTCAATTTCTACTGATTTTCCATTTAAATTTGAAATTAGTAATTTATGTTCTCTAATTTTTTCTTTATCATTTATGCTAATTATTTATCAAATAGATAAATAATTTATTGTACTTGTTTTTTGGGTGAACTAATGTTTGGCTTGGAAAGCTTTTTTTTCATAATTTTGTATTTTGCTTTGATTGATTTCTGTTCTTATCATTGTTATTTTGTTTTAAATATTCTTTGAATTTAATTTGCTGTTTTGTTTCTTGAAATAGATTGAAATAGACTTGATTGAAATAGATTTGAATTACTACATTTCAGTTTTTGTTTATTTCTAATATTTAGAAATTAAAGTTTTAGCTGCATCCTATAAGTTTTGATATATTATCATTTTCTTTCCATTTAAAATATTTTCTAATTACTCGTGTGGTTCTTTGCTCACCTATGGGTTACTTACATGTGTGTTGCTAAATTTCTCCCAAATTTGGGGAGTTTACTTACTGTCTCATTCATTTTATAGCTCAACTCCACTGTTGTCAGAGAAAAGCCTCTGAATTATGTAAATCCATTGATAGTTTTTAAAATTTGTTTTATGGCCAGCACATGCTCCATTTTGGAAAATGATCCATGTGGGTTTGAAAAGACAGTGTGTTCTGCAGCTCCTTGGTTTATATTGGATTTATGTAAATTAGGAGATGCAACCAGTCCATTCTGAAGGAGATCGGCCCTGGGATTTCTTTGGAAGGAATGCTGTTAAAGCTGAAACTCCAGTACTCTGGCCACCTCATGACAAGAGCTGACTCATTGGAAAAGACTTTGATGTTGGCAGGGATTGGGGGCAGGAGGAGAAGGGGAAGACAGAGGATGAGATGGCTGGATGGCATCACTGACTCGATGGATGTGAGTCTGAGTGAACTCCTGGAGTTGGTGATGGACAAGGAGGCCTGGAGTGCTGCAATTCATGGGGTCCCAAAGAGTCAGACACAACTGAGCGAGTGAACTGAACTGAAATTAGGTCAAAATTGTGTTTCTGTTAATTGCATTTTTCAAAAATTTTATATTCTTATTAATTTTTGATTTGCTTGTGCCATCAGTAACAAGAGATTGTGCTCAAATTTCTTGTGTTTGTGGATTTGACAATGTGTCCTGCCTATTTTGCTTTATATTTTTTTCTTTGAAGCCAGAAAACTCCACACAAACAAATTAAAGATTGTTATATCTTCCTGCTCAACTGATCCTATTATCATTATGAAATATCTTTCTTGATCTTGTATAGTGCTACTTCCTTTAAAGGCAACTTTGCTAGATTGTGAGTCCAGGCTCAGTCGTGTCCAACTCTTTGTGACCCCATGATGATAGCCTGCCAGGCTCCCCTGTCTATGGGATTCTCTAGGCAAGAATACTGGACTGGGTTGCCATGCCCTCCTCCAGGGAATCTTCCCAACCCAGAGATCAAACCAGCGTCTCCTGTATCTCCTTCATTGCAGGAGGATTATTTACCAGTGAGCCACCAGGGAAGCCTGGTAGATATTAGAACTATAAATTAAATACTTTCCTTTTGTTAGTGCTTGCATGGTATTTATATTTCCATCTTTTTGTTTTCAATCTGCCTGTGTCCTCAAACATAAGGTGAGTTTGTTGTAATTAGCAAAATGTTGTTATTTTGATATCCTTCTGTGTTAGTCATTCAGTCCTGTCCAACTTTGCCACCCCATGGGCTGTAGCTGGCCAGGCTCCTCTCTCCACGGGATTTCGCAGGCAAGAATACTGAAATGGGTTGTCAGTCCCTTCTTCAGGGGATCTTGACAACCCAGGGATCAAACCCAGGTCTTCCACAATGCAGGCAGATTGTTTACCATCTGAGCCACCCAGGAAGCAGTCTAACAATTTACTTCATTGGGCTATTACACAATTTACATTTAGCTACAATTTAAAGCACATTCATTTGTGTTTAAATCTAAATTTTTATTTCTTACTTTTTGCATGTTTTTAAAATTAAAAAATATTCTATTTCCTCCTCTTATTTGGTTTACAGATAAGCATGCTACACAATTTTTGCTATTTTATTAGTGCAACCTGGGGTAATCAAACTATGGCACATGGTTGAAGTCTACGTGAAGTCCATATTCATCATAGTTCATCATAAATTAGTATTATCACTCCATGGACAAGGCAAGGTTATCAGAACATTTTAATCCTTATGTTCTCTTGTTTCTTGTATTTATATGTTTTATTTCCATACATATTTGAAACTTCAAAAGATATTACAATTGCTATTTTACATATTCATTTAGATTTACATAAATAATTATACTCTCTGATCATCTTTATTTACCTTCTTTCATTGCTGTAGTTTTATCTGGGATAATTTTATTTCTCCCTAAAGAACTCTCTTTGTACATATATTTATTGTGGATCTACTGTGAGAAAACTAGGGTTTCTTTTTCCTTTTTTACCTGAAAATATACTTATTTGCTTTTATTTTGAATGATATTTTTGTTGATTATATTGTTCTGGACTGACAAAAATGTTCTATTAGCATTTAAAAAATAATATTTCATTATCATGAAGCTTCTATAGTTTCTGTTATATAATCAACTGTTGAAATACAGTTGTTGTTTTGAAAGTATTCTGTCTTTTTTTCCCCTCAGGTGCTTTTGTATTTTGTTTCAAGCAGTTTTTCCCATGATGTGGCTCTGAGTAATTTTTCCTTTGTTTTCCATGATTGATTTATAGAAGTTCTTGAGTTTGTGGTTTGATATTTTTCATTTGTTTTCAGAAATTCTCAACCGTCATTATGTCCTCAAATATTGTTTCTTCTTTCCTCTTTTTTGTCATTTCTTGGGACTCCAGTGAATTTTAGGAAGTATTATTATCTCTACGTCACTTCTGCTCCTTTATTCTGCTTATATTTCAGTCAATTTCCTAAAAACCATTCTTCTTCCTTTTTGCTGAAACCTCAATAGTTAAATCTATTTGTTAATTTTAAATAATTTTGAATTTTAGGATTTAATATTTTTCAGCTTTAACTTTTTAAAATATTTTTAAAGATTTATTTTATAGACATTTGGCTACACTGAGGAAAAATTTTATTTATTAATTTTTGAAACATATTAATTATAGATATTTAATGATCCAACTCTATAACTCAAAAATGAGATTAATCATGCATGTTTCATATTGCCTCATGTGTATGGTCTATGTGTGTTTCTCTTGGTTTTGGACATCCATTCCTATTTCTTGATGAGATTGTCAAACTTTGTTAAATACATGGCACTGTTTATGAAGAATTGTAGAGAATCTTCTTGACACTATCTTCCAATGGATGGAATTTAGTGCTTTCTTTAATGGTCAAACTGAGTAAAGTCAGCTTACCTTGAGATTATTTTCTTCTTCAGAGCCTGAACTCTAATTTTTGACACCTCAGTACTTGGAGACCACAAGAACTACTGCTTAAAGTTTTGCCACTTAGTACCCAAACCACCACATTCAGAAAACTAAGATAATGGCATCCAGTCCTATCACTTCATGGCAAATAGACGGGAAACAGTGGAAACAGTGGCTGACTTTATTTTGGAGGGGCTCCAAAATCACTTCAAATGGTGACTGCAGCCAATTATGACCAACCTAGACAACACGATAAAAAACAGAGACACAACTTTGCCAACAAAGGTCAAGGCTATGGTTTTTCCAGTAGTCACGTATGGATGTGAGAGTTGAACTATACAGAAAGTTGATTGCGGAAGAACTGATGCTTTTGAACTGTGGTGTTGGAGAAGACTCTTGAGAATCTCTTGGACTGCAAGGAGATCCAACCAGTCCATCAGAAAGGAGATCAGTCCTGGGTGTTCATTGGCAGGACTGATGTTGAAGCTGAAACTTCAATACTTTGGCCACCTGATGTGAAGCGCTGACTCTTGCAAAGACCCTGATGCTGAGAAAGATTGAAAGCAGGAGGACAAGGGGACGACACAGGATGAGATAGTTGGATGGCATCACCAACTCAATGGACATGAGTTTGGGTAGGCTCTGGGACTTGATGATGGACAGGGAGGCCTAGCATGCTGCAGTCCATGGGGTCACAAAGAGTCAGACACGANTACTTTTGCATTCCAGTCTGAAAGGGACATCTTTTGGGGTTGTTAGTTCTAAAAGTTCTTGTAGGTCTTCATAGAATCGTTCAACTTCAGCTTCTTCAGTGTTACTGGTTAGGGCATAGACTTGGATTACTGTGATATTGAATGGTTTGCCTTGAAAATGAACAGAGATCATTCAGTCTGTGTTCAGTGTACTCTTTTTACGTTAAAAATAGTATCTTATGGTTTTCTGGCGACCAACTGCAGTAAGTACCCCATTTCTACCTTTTTCTCCAAAGCTTATTTGTGGTTTGGGGTTTTACTGACACTTAATTTATTTAAAACTGGGCTTTGCCTGTTTCTTACTTTCCTTGATGCATTGGTTTTTATGTAATTGGAGAAGAGGAAATTTAACTTTTCATCATCAGTTTCAAATTGGATGGCTGAGCTGCATTTCAATCTTTGATATTAAGAACATAAAGGAAGTATAGAAAACTCTTTTATTTCAAGCATCTCATTTTGCAGAAGGTGAAATTCAGGCTAAAGTAAAATGACTCCGAAGGCAATACCAAACCTATTATAAACAGTGAAATAAAAACCCATCCCATATCTCTTAATTGTCAGTCTAATGCCATTTAAGCTGCACAAACTATTCCATTTCAAAACTTCTAGTGAAAAATGTCTGAAAACAAGTAACTTGTGAGCAAGTTAGGAAAATATTTTCAAAAATTGGAACTATGGATGAATTTTCTCAGTAAGCAAGGGGCAACTTTCTTCTAACATTTCCACTAGAATAGGAGGGGGAAAAAAAGATATTTTGATGTAGGTCCAAATAAAATATTAAGGTGGTTTTAGGGATTAATGGTGTGATGATGTAAGTTTTGTAGATGATGGTGGAGTTATATTCCTATTGAATACTGTGGTGGTCGGTGCACCAAGCATGCCTGATTCAGTCCTGCCCTGCTATCATTCTTTATCAGGAGTTATGTGAGGAAAGCAAAATCAAGGGCACTTAATTATTTTCTGACACTTAGCTTGATATACACATAGATTTATTCCGAACTTGTGGGCTACTGTGTACTTTGGGAACAAAACCTCATTTTTGTTTCTCAACCCAAGTTTTAACTTATTAACTCATCAGTCTACATTTGTGCTAAATGCAGTTCTGTACACGGGTTAGAGAGTGACTGGAAAAAAAAAAAAAGACAAAGTCTCAGCCTTCATAACGCTAATACTTTGATATAGGAGATAGACAATAATCATATTTATAGGTAAATAGGTTGAGAGCCAGATAACTGATTTTTTCCATGAAAGATGAAGTCCTGAGTGAATGTGGCTTCTTCATGTCCCTTCTGTTACTTGGTTCTTGTTTAGTCACTAAGTCCTCTCTGACTCTTTCGTGATCCTATGGACTGTAGCCCGCCAGGNACAATAATCATATTTATAGGTAAATAGGTTGAGAGCCAGATAACTGATTTTTTCCATGAAAGATGAAGTCCTGAGTGAATGTGGCTTCTTCATGTCCCTTCTGTTACTTGGTTCTTGTTTAGTCACTAAGTCCTCTCTGACTCTTTCGTGATCCTATGGACTGTAGCCCGCCAGGCTCCTCTGTCCACAGGATTTTCCAGGCAAGAATACGGGAGTGGGTTGCCATTTCCTTCTCCAGGGGATCTTCCCAAGCCAGCGATTGAACCCACGTCTCCTGTGTTGGCAGGTGGATTCTTCACCGCTAAGCCACCAGGGTAGTAGCCTCATGTTACTTAGAGCTGTGCCCATGTTTGAAGAACTCTAGGAGTTTTAAGGGAATAGGTCTAAGGATTATAGAACTGCAGGCTCACCTGTATACAATTTCAGGTTGGAGGTAGGTGGTATTTTAACACTTAAATGTCTACCTTATTAGCATAACATGAAGTTCATCTTGTCCCATGGCTATATAATTTAAATTTTATTTCATAATGTATTTGGTGCCATCAGATCCGATTAAGCTACCAGTTCAATTAGACTTCCATGAAATACCACAAAGAGTGACAGGGGTGGGAAGAACAGTATTATAGAAAAAAAGAAGCTTCTGTAGTGACGTTTGAGTTGAAATGTAATTGATGAGAAAATGAAGGCTTGCAAAGACTTCAGTGTAGAGCGTGGGAATAACAGGCTTGACATGTTTGAGGCATAGAAAGGAGGACAGAGTGCTGAAAGACTAAATTTTGGTGACCGGCAGGAATCAAATCATAGAGACCTTGAAGGCCTGGAAGGACTAGGGATTTTACTCTCACTGTTATAGGACGCAACTGGTGGTTTTTTATTTGTTTGCTTGTTTAGTAAAAGAGTAACGGTTGGTTTATGTTTAGCTGCTGCATAGAGGATTAATTGTAAAGGACAGGATGGAAGCAGGAAGATCAGTTACGAGCCTTTAGTCTTCGTGGGATAGCAGTGGATGTGGAGCAGCATAGATACATACCAGATATTCACTGGTTTCAAAATATCTGAAAACATAGGGGAAGCATTGAATTATTTTTATTATACATTTTTCAGGTTAGTGGTTGTATTTATGACTTTAAAGTTAGTTTTTCACCTGAAAATTTCTCTAGAGGTGGAAATGGTTATCTGATGAAGGAAATTTGGCTCTGACTTGAACTCTTCCACAAGCCCCCACTCTTAGCTCCTGCTGCAGGTGGTCCACCCATAGCCTTTTATTCTGGGGTCTACTGTTTCATGGAACTCTCTCCTGAGAATGATTGGAAAGATGGTTCAGTGTTACTCAGATTCACATTGACTACTCAACTTCTGTGAAATTTTAGATATGCTTGTATGAAAAACAGTGTTCAGGAGGCTTCCTTGCCGCCTCTACTCCGCTCTGTAGTTCTGATCCCATTTTTTCTCTACTTCACAGCTGAGCAGTACGCATCTCTCTGTAGGCTGAATTGTTGTTCAGTCGCTCAGTCGTGTCCAACTCTTTGCGATCCATGGACTGCAGCCTGCCAGAATTCCCCGTCCTTCACTGTCTCCCAGAGTAGGTGAGATGAGATGGTGAGCCAAACCAGAGATGAGATAGACATTTACTTTGACCTACTACAGGATGAAAATAGTCAGCATTTTCACTTAATTTCTGGTGGGAGATGCAGCCCATGGGAAAAAGTAAGGAGAGGAAACACAACANCAGTCGCTCAGTCGTGTCCAACTCTTTGCGATCCATGGACTGCAGCCTGCCAGAATTCCCCGTCCTTCACTATCTCCCAGAGTAGGTGAGATGGTGAGCCAAACCAGAGATGAGATAGACATTTACTTTGACCTACTACAGGGTGAAAATAGTCAGCGTTTTCACTTAATTTCTGGTGGGAGATGCAGCCCATGGGAAAAAGTAAGGAGAGGAAACACAACGAGGTTCCCTCTGAGCTCTCTTTTACTGACTGATATGATAGTGAGGTGGTAGTGAGGATCGCTTTGGGGTGTGAGGGTAGTTCCTTGCCCAAGCACACCTTAAAAATCTAAACAGGGCTTCTTTCTCAGTGTGCAGTCATTAAGTCAACAAATATTTACTGAGTATCTACTTTATTTCAGGTACTACAGCAGGCGCTAAGGTCAGAGAAATGAAAAGATGACCGGAGTCAACTGCCCTCAGTGTCTTAAAACAACTGCTTTACAGTACAAACCTTAATGTCTTATGATATTTCTACATGAAATCAGATGTTTTAACTTTTTAATGATTGTATATGCTTGTGTGGGTTAATTGGAATATGAAAATGAATTATTTCTTGTTCAGTGATTCCATTTTTTAGTTATCTATAATCATATTTACCCTATTTATTCAGCTTAACTTTTCCTCTTTTATCCCATTTCTTTGGCCAGCACAAACTTTATCATCTTTTGAATGGAATTTTAACTCAGAACATCGAATAAATGATGACTGTGATCTTCTTATACATGGAAACTTTCTCATTTTCTAGGTCAGTCCCCTGGAAACCTATGACAAATTTTAGATTAGACTATGAATTAAGTACCAGGCTTAAAAGACTCCACTCTGTCAATAATCAGTTATGTTATTTTTTGTGCCTGCACTATGTGAAGATCTTTCTGAAAGTATTTGATTTATTTATTGCTATATAAACAAACCTACCCAGATCTTAGTGGCTTAAAATTTGTTATTTCTCACTATTTTGCAATCTGAGCTGGACTTTGGTGGTTGGTTCTTCTGTTCCAAGAGGTGACTGCTCTTGCTTGGCTATCTAGAATGATTTCTTTACTCATGTGTCTCACATCCACAGTGATGGATGGAATAACTAGGGATTGGCTGGATATTTCTCTTTATCCACATGTTCTGTCAATCAAGGTAGTTGGATCTCTTTAAGTAATAGCTCTGAGTCCCAAGGAAGAGCATTACAATGCAAACCCCAACGTCCAATGAGCAAATCCCTATTAAGCCTCTGTTTGTATTTTGCTTGTCAGTGTTCCACTGGTCAAGGATAATCAAGTGATCTGTCTCTGAGTCAATGTGGAAAGGAACTAGGTGAACACATGTGTACCAAGCGGGCTGGTGCATTAGTGGGTCACAATGATATAATAGCTGTGGGCTTCTCTGGGGCTCAGTCAGTAAAGAATCTGCCTGCAATGCAGGAGACCCAGGTTTGATCCCTGGGTCAGAAAGATCCCTTGGAGAAGGAAATGGCAACCCACTCCAGTATTCTTGCCTGGGAAATCCCATGGACAGAGGAGCGTGGCAGGCTACAGTCCATGGGGTTGCAAGAGTCAGACGCGACGTAATGACTAAACCACCAGTACAACAGCTACCATAAGTTTCCCTCTTGCATCTGATGATTCATCTTTCCCCTAACATCAAAAATATATTCAGCCCTTTCTAAGAATCACAATGTCATTCTATTATAACCTCAGACATAGGCTTGAAACTTAGGCTTAATATTCATAATATCATCATCTAAGCTGAGTCCAAGTGTGGCTGAGGCTCCTGGTGTGAAATTCTTCACATGCAACTTTTTAAGCAACTTGTCTTTTTTTTTTAATTTAATTTTTAATTAGAGGAAAATTGCTTTACAGTGTTGTGTTGGTTTCTGCCATACAACAGTGCAAAGCAGCCATACTGAATACAGAATATTATAAACTAAAAATTAAGTTATCTGCTCCTTCTACCCATCCCTAACTCCAATCCCAACATATAATGATGAGATAGGAGCAGGGTAATTTAAATTAATAATTCTCTTCAAGAGTGGTGATGGTATGTGTATAACATAGTAGCCACTGCTGCTGCTGCTGCTGCTAAGTTGCTTCAGTCATGCCACCTCATAGACGGCAGCCCACCAGGCTCCTCCATCCCTGGGATTCTCCAGGTAAGAACACTGGAGTAGGTTGCCATTTCCTTTTTCAGTGCTACTGCTGCTACTGCTCAGTCACTTCAGTCGTGTCCGACTCTGTGTGACCCCACAGACGGCAGCCCACCAGGCTCCTCCATCCCTGCGATTCTCCAGGCAAGAACACTGGGGTGGGTTGCCATTTCCTTCTCCAATGCATGAAAGTGAAAAGTGAAAGTGAAGTCGCTCAGTCGAGTCCAACTCTTAGCGACCTCATGGACTGCAGCCTACCAGGCTCCTCCATTCATGAGATTTTCCAGGCAAGAGTACTGGAGTGGGTTGCCATTACCTTCTCCATGTGAAAGTGAAGTCGCTCAGTCGTGTCCAACTCTTCTCAACCCCATGGACTGCAACCTACCAGGCTCCTCCGTCCATGGGATTTTCCAAGCAAGAGTACTGGAGTGGGGTGCTGTTGCCTTCTCCAATAGTAGTCAATGCTTCACAGCAATTCTGGAACCCACCTGAGTAAATATTTTCAGTTCCCTCTCCTCTGAGATTGGTGGCTCAGACAGTAAAATATCCACCTGCAATGTAAGAGAAGCAAGTTTGATCCCTTGGTTAGGAGAATGCCCTGGAAAAGGAAATGTTACCCACTCCAGTTTTCTTGTCTGGCTAATTCCAAGGACAGAGAAGCCTGGTGGGTTACAGTCCATGGGGTTACAGAGTCAGACACAACTGAATGACTTACAGAACACATTTCTTTCATATCCAAGGAACAAATACCAAGTTTCTGATGAAAACATGTAATGTTTAAATCAGTGTGACTCTTGAGAGTCCCTTGGACTGCAAAGGGATCAAAGCAGTCAATCCTAAAAAAAAAAATCAGTCCTAAATACTCTTTGGAAGGACTGAGGCTGAAGATGAAGCTCTAATACTTTGGCCACCTGATACAAAGAACTGACCCATTAGAAAGGACTCTGACGCTGGGAAAGATTGAAGGCAAGAGGAGAAGGGGATGACAGAGGATGAGATGATTGGATGGTATCACTGACTCCATGGACATGAGTCTGAGTAAGCTCCAGGTGTTGGTTATGGACAGGGAAGCCTGGTGTGCTGCAGTCCACGGGGTTGCAAAGAGTCAGACACGACTGAGCAACTGAACTGAGCGGAATCATTAAGTGGGCTTCCCTGTGATTCAGACAGTAAAGAATCCGCCCAAAATGCAGGAGACCTGTGTTCAATCCTTGGGTTGGGAAGATCCCCTGGAGGAGGGCATGGTAACCCACTCCTGTGTTCTTGCCTGGAGAATTCCCATGGACAAAAGAGCCTGGTGGACTACAGTCCATGGATTCAAAAAGAGTCAGATATGACTGAACAACTAAGCACAGCCCAGGAGAATCATTACCATGAAAACTTGGTATGATGCTGCAGGGTTCTTCCTTCTGGGGATCGCTTTCATTCAGTGGGTTTCAAATGTATGAAATGGCTCAAGCCTGAAAGCTATTCTTCTTCAATATAGTTTGAACAATGTATAGATTGAACAATATCTTTGTTGTCTGCTTAGTTATTTTGTTCCAGGTGCTTTGTGTTCTATTAGTCATCTCCATAGGTCTGTGAGGATCAGGCTCCCCTGTTTGTCATGACAATCTTGTTGCTAATTACATTTATTGTGTCCATTATATTTCTGGTGATTAAAATACTGAATTGATTATTTGGGGACTTTATCATCCCATTTATTACCTGGGATCCTCCTATGTAAAAGCCCTGGCCTTCAGAGGACAACTGCTACTGAGCTTGTCCATTTAGAATTTCAGAGTCCATTCCTTCACAATTACAGCCCTGATCTTGGCATAGCAGACTTGCTGGGATTGAGAATTCAAACTTCTCTGGAGTTCTGCTACTCATAAAATTAAGTCTTGGTCCTGATCCTTAGAATTCCCTGACTTTCAGGTACACCAAATGAGACTCTGTTCTTTATATGCTGCCTAGGAGACTTTGTCTTTCACAATTTGATTTATATTTGTCATTCATTACCCTTAGCCTTTGCTTTCTTCTTTCAGTGCACCAAATGGCTCTTTCTATAGTTATTTAATTCCATAGTCCTCATCGTTGCTATTTCCCCCAAACTTTTCATGTGCCTGAGCACCCATCCTTTCCATTGGCCTACCTTTCCAGTTCACAACTGAAATAAACTTAGGAACTGTACTGAAACCACACGCTAGATGCTCTCAGTGCCTGTGATGATGTTCTCAGACCTAGATTAAGATCCAGCTCCAAATATCACTCAGTCAGCTTCTTAGGATCATTCCTGGTACCAACTGTCACAAGTTCTCTGGGGAATACATTCTGATATTTGCATGCAGAATCTTTGTTGAGAAATTGTTTCAGGAACAACACATGCATGAGATAAAGGAAGTAGGACTTGACAAAGGAAGATGCCGAGCAGAGAAGCAGTTGCAACAGAGACCTCAGGGCATATTATACTTTGGTGAGTTCTTATGCTGAGTGTAGTGAGGTGTGTTCGTTGCTCAGTTATGTCTGACTCTTTGCATCCCAGTGGAGTGTAGCCCACGAAGTTCTTCTATCCATGGGATTCTCTAGACAAGCATACTGGAATGGATTGCCATTCCCTTCTCCAGGAGATCTTCCCGACCCAGGGATCGAACCCAGGCCTCCTGCATCACAGGCAGACTCCTTACTGTCTGAGCCACCAGGGAAGCCCTGTGCCGAACAACCCTTCAAAATGATTCAACTTGGGTAAGCAGTCCAGCCCTTGCCCTTCCACAATGAACTTCCACTGGAGCTGCTATACTCCTGGATACAGGTTGACTTGTAGGGAAGGTGAGTAACCTTGATCAAGGCAGCTTCTTTTTGTGGAGGATAGACAAAACGAGAGAACACAGCTGTGAGCTGTTCTTAGCTAATGCCTCCAGGAATTGAGAGTTGAGTATCATAGAATAAGAAGTGCGTGCCACCACACACAGTAACGAAGCCAACTGCTAGAGTCACCGGGCTCTTCAAGCTGATCTTTTATGCTTGTATGCATGTTCAGCGCCTGTCATGCCTGACTTTGTGACCCCATGGACTGTAGTGGAGTGGGTTGCCATTTCCTTCTCCAGGGGCTCATCCCAGCCCAGGGATGGAAACCACAACTACTGCATCTTCTGCACTGGCAGGCGGATTCTTTACTACTGAGCTAACTGGGCACCCACATCCCTTCTTAACTCTTTCTGAGAACAATATCTAACTTTTCCAGGGGAAGTGGCTTTCTCAAGTCCAACCATGTGCACCATCTTCTGAAATATCTAACTCCTCCTATAGCTATTGTTTGTAGTCTCAAAGATGAACATCTGATGAGCAAGATGAATCAGCATACTCCATGCATCCTTCCTTAACTGCAAACATTATCTCTTGAATTAATTTAGATCAATTAAAGCACTTCTTTATTAATTTTTAATAATAGTGTTATTGAGATATAACTCATATACCATAAAATTCACCCTTTTAAAGCATATAATTCAGTCATTGCTAGTATATTCAGAGTCCTACAATGACCTCCACTGTCTAGTTTTTGGTTCCCTTGTGGCTCAGCTGGTAAAGAATCTGCCTGCAATGTAGGAGATCCGGGTTTGATCCCTGGGTTGGGAAGATCCCTTGGAGAAGGGAAAGGCTACCCACTCCAGGACTCTGGCCTGGAAAATTCCATGAATTGTATAGTCCATAAACTTGCAAAGAGTTGGACATGACTGAGTGACTTCCACTTTCACGTTCACATTTTATGTTCTAATTTTTGCTTACTGATTTCACTAATTTTACTCTCTAATTTCACTTTCTAATTTCAGAATATTTTAATTACCCTAAAAAAGAAACCCTGGACTGAGCATTCACTCTCCATCTGCTGCTAACCTCAACCTCTTCACAAATCTACTTTTTGTCCTTGATGATTTGCCTACTCTGGGCATTTCATATAAATAGAATGATATCGTATGTGGTCTTTGGTGAGTGGCTTCTTTAACTTGACCTATGTTTCCATGTTGTAGTATATATCAGAACTTCATTCCTTATATTGCAGGATAATACCCCATTGTATGTTATACTGCATGTTTTTTAACCCATTCAACAGTTAATGGACATGTGGGCTGTTTCCATGTTTTAACTCTTATGGATAATGCTGCTGTGAAGATTCATGCCTCATAATTTTCTAAACTTGATACCACAGAGAGCAACTCACTACCCTACTCATTTTGCTTCAGCTTGGCCTGTTTTCAACATTTCCAGGCAGCTATTCTAGAATAGGGGCTTCCCAGGTGGTGCCACAGGACTCGAAAAGGTCAGTTTTCATTCCAATACCAGAGAAAAGCAATGCCAAAGAATGTTCAAACTACAGCAAAATTGCACTCATTTCACACACTAGCAAGCTAATGCTCAAAATTCTCCAAGAGAGGCTTCAACAGTACATGAACCAAGAACTTCCAAATGTTCAAGTTAAATTTAGAAAAAGCAGAGGAACCAGAGATCAAATTGCTAACATACATTGGATCATAGAAAATTCCAGAATTCCAGAAAAACATCTAATTCTGTTTCACTGACTAGACTAAAGCCTATGACTGAGTGGAATACAACAAACTGTGGAAAATTCTTAAAGAAATGGGAATACTAGACCACCTGACCTGCCACTTGAGAAACCTGTATGCAGGTCAGGAAGCAACAGTTAGAACCGGACATGGAACAACAGACTGGTTCCAAACTGGGAAAAGAGTATGTCAAGGCTATATATTGTCACCCTGCTTATTTAACTTATATGCAGAGTACATCATGTGAAATGCCAGGTTAGATGAAGCACAAGCTGGAATCAAGTTTGCCAGGAGAAATATCAATAACCTCAGATATGCAGATGACACCACCCTTATGGCAGAAAGTGAAGAAGAACTAAAAAGCCTCTTGATGAAGGTGAAAGAAGACAGTGAAAAAGTTAGCTTAAAGCTCAACATTCAAAAAACAAAGATCATGGTATTTGGTCCCATCACTTCATGGCAAATAGATGGGGAACAGTGAGAGACTTTATTTTCTTGGGCTCCAAAAATCACTGCAGATGGTGACTGCAGCCATTAAATTAAAAGAGACTTGCTCCATGGAAGAAAAGGTATGACAAACCTAGACAGCGTATTGAAAAGCAGAAACTTTTCTTTGTCAACAAAGGTCCGTCTAGTCAAAGCTTTGGTTTTTCCAGTGTGGATGTACGGATGTGAGAGCTGGACCATAAGGAAGGTTGAATGCCAAAGAACTGATGCTTTTGAACTGTGGAAAAGAATCCTGAGAGTCCCTTGGACTGCAAAGGGATCAAACCAGTCAATCCAAAGGGAAATCAATCCTGAATACCCATTAGAAGGACTGATGCTGAAGGTGAAGCTCCAATAATTTGGCCACCTTATGTGAAAAGCCAACTCATTAGAAAAGGCCCTGATGCTGGGAAAGACTGAAGGCAGGAACAGGGAAAGACAGAGGATGAGATGGTTGGATGGCATCACTGACTCAATGGATATGAGTTTGAGCAAGCTCCAGGAGATAGGAAGGACAGGGAAGCATAGTGTGCTGCAGTCCATGGGGTCACAGACTGAGGGACTGAACAACAGGTGGTACTATTGGTAAAGAACCCACCTGCCAAAGCAGAAACATAAGAGATATGGGCTGGATCCCCGGGTTGGGAAGAACCCCTGGAGGAGGGCACAGCAATCCACTTCTGTATTCTTGCCCAGAGAATTCTATGGACAGAGGAGATTGGCAGGCTACATACAGTCCATAGGGTCACAAAGAGTTGGACATGACTGAAGTGAGTTAGCATGCACAGCACTGCATTCTAGAATAACAGAAAGGAAGTGGAGGGGGAGAGAACAGTCCTTTATTTCAGTTTTCCACAAAGCCTAGGTACACCACTCTTCTTCCCACAGTTTGGTCACAGGATCTGTTAAAATGTCCCACTTTCCATAACTTGGTTTGGGCTAGGAATCTACCATGTGCATACAAAAGAGTTCAGCCTAATGCATGACCTCCGATAGCACCCTGAACAATGCTACCAGCAGTGAAGCTGTTTAAATAATAAAAGTCCAAAGTTTAGGCAAAACTCACAGCTGCTTCTTCATTGTACCTCCTTCATCTCTGTGGAAATAACTTCTGTGGAAATAATGCCCAATCTTAAAGATCCAAACTCCAAAACTTACTTTGCTAGAAGGCGCCCCAATATTTAATCACCTCTTCCATTTCAGGCTTAAACAATTTGTTCTGCACCTTTATTTAGGGTTTGTGGCTTCTGTGCTCAGTCGTGTCTGACTCTTTGCAATCCCATGGACTGAAGCCCACCAGGCTCCTCTGTCCATGGGCTTCTCTAGGCAATACTGGAGCGGGTTGCCATGCCCTCCTCGAGGGGATCTTCCCTAGCCAGGGATTGAACCTGTCTCTCTTGCATCTCCTGCATTGGAGACAGATTCTTTACCACCGAGTCACCTGGGAAGCCTATTCAGGATTATATGTATGTGGATTAGATTACCATTGGTTTAACATATCTGCCTTCTTCATTAGGCATTAAGATTTTTGAGACCTGGGACTCTTTTTGCTCAACTTCGTGTTTCTAATAGTTCTCACAGTGATTAATTCAACAAACACAAATTTTTATATATGAGTCACCTATTCTATTCTTAAAATTATGATAGTCCTGGGGATAAAAAAATGAATAAGATCCTTTGAGAGGCTTACATTTCATTATAGGAAGGCTATATTACAATCAGTAAGAATGAACTGTGTGAGTGTAGTTATGATAAAAATAAGAATAAGCACAGGGCACAGGAAGTCACAAGAATATGTAGTCAATTCTGCTCAGATCATCAGATCAGATTTATAGATGAATCCACTCTTAAGCCCAAGGAGGGACTTCCCTTTAGCTTCTGACAAACAGATGTAATGGGTAAATGAGGATTAATCTCCCCTGCAGTTGAGTTCACTAATAAGCCTATGTCAGAGTCACAGTGTGGCCACAAGTGGTCAGCTGATTTATACTGTGATTTCTAGTTCACTGGGACACATATCAGACAGCAGATCTCTTCTCCCTTTGTGTCTGAATAGCAATTAGGGAGCTAGACCTCTTCCAGGGAATAGGAAGCATCCTGAGAAACTCCTACTAGACCATTCTTACTGGTTATGCTTGTCTGGGAAGGAACCAGCACACCCTTGTGTAACATGTACTTCTGCAAAGGGCCAAAAACTAAAAGGCTTACTTCACATGTAGCTTCTCTCTTCTTTAAGGCAGTATTTTTGATGAAAAAAGAAGTTGGTGGGAAGATAAATTGTATTCTACCAGTTAGTCACTGAAATCAGATCCCTTTTAACCAAATATGAAAGGTATATAAGGGGAAACTATCAATGCAGTTGGTAACTGTCCACTTCATTCAGAATTTCAAGAGGAAACTAAAAAATAATTACCACTTGCTAATGGTATTATCATGAAACTTATCATGAATAAGTTTCACTAAAGATTTAGAAAAAAGTGACATATTTAGCTCTATGGTACAATAGCTTTACTGATCATTATCATTTTTTGGTTGTTTTAGTGTAGATTGGAATTCACTTGTGAAAATAGTTTCATTGTACCAAGGAGCCCTTGCCTTTTCCTAAATTGAGATTTTACTTTAGAGATTGTATTTTAATTATTTAAAATTCGTCAGGCATACGGATAATTAATCCCTGGGAGAGTTTTCCTCACTATCACACTAAGCTAGCCTTCCTATGCCCTGTCCTAATCTGTTTAATATCCCAAATAACCCAGGGCCTGTTCTATAATAATATTATACTTTCTGTATTATAATGTTGGAATATTCTATACTTTATTACAATTTCCATTATTTGTTTTATAGAAAACGCTCTAAGAATAGAAACTATGACACATAGTAGGTACTTAATATACAGCTGCTGGATAATAATTCATTATGATTGCTTTGAATAGTCACTTTATTTTCAAATTCCTCAGTGCTAGTTCATGGCAAGTAATCACTGTGTCTATAAAACAACATTCTTTTATTTTTAAGTTAATTTTTGTTACCTGTTAACTATTAGACTATTAAGATCATTTTATGAATTATATACTTTAACATACAAAATGTCCATCTTTTATGTATCCTGATTAAAATATTATACACATAGAAAATGCTCAGTATGTATTTAGAGTAAAAATTGCTTTCACTTTTAATCTTAAATTTTTAAATTTATTTTCTTCTGTTTCAGTTACTTTCAATATTACTTTCAGTAATTTTCAAAATAAAAGACAGATTTTTTTTTCAGTAGGAAACAAATGTAAGAAAACTTATGCAAAATATTTGCAGTGTCACAGGACTAAATATATTTCTTAGATTCCCTCATCAAAATTTTTCAAAGAGCTCACCCACTCACATCTCTAGCCATTAGACAAATGGCTTACACCCCTAACTTTCTCACACCCCTAACTTTCTCACACGTCTAACTTCCTCTGTTTCTGTGGCTGTCCCGGAAGCTTCTAGGGAGGTAGCTATACCAGAGAGTTAAATTCATCATTTTTACAATATAATTTTCAACATCCTTCTCTTCTGTATATTTGACCTAGGTTCACAAAAGAAAATCAGCCCTTCATAATAAATAATGTCTTCTCTTTCCTTCAAAAGCATACATGATGTTTTTTTATTCCAGCAAAACTTAATGAAGAAATATTTTTCATTCATCCCAATAAGAATGGCCTGAGATTTCCTCCATCTCATCTTGAAGGCTCAGGATCCATGAACTCTATACGAGGTCTAGCAAGAGAATGTAGAGCCTGTGACATTGAGGCTCCTCTGTCCTGAAATCTCAGATAACTCATGAGGGCAGAAGTCTAGGATGTTCTCTTCAAAAGAAGAATTGGGACCACACAACCAGTCTCTCAGAACATGGAAATGCACTGGTCATAAGAAAGGAGCAAATGAACTCTCAGAAGCTTTATATGAGCTTGATATTAGTTTCACATTACCAACATTTCTGTTACTGTTAGTAGGTCATAACATTTATTATTCTACAGTTCAGAAGGTCAGAAATTTAGTCATTCTCACTGAGCTAAAAAGTTAGGTATCAACAGGGCTGGTTTCTCCTGGAGGCTCTGGAGGGGACTGTGTTTCCCTGTCTTTGCCCACTTCTAGAGGAGGCCTTGTTTTTGGAAAATGATAAGTCAATTTTTGGTGAGAATTCTCACCATAAGATGCCATTTTCTGTTCTGCTACCCATTTTTCGCTCTTTGTAGAGTCTGTTATACTAACTGCTTTTTCTTCTCTGAATGGGTTTCCTCAAAAACTGTCTGCATTATCTTCTCTTCCAAACTATTAACAGGCTATTCACTGCCCTTTGAAATTATATGGCAGATGTGGAAAATACCTTCTGTATGTTCTTCCAATTTTTGGATAGTTTCAGGGGCACAGTTCTTAGAAACTGCCCGAAGCACCCTAATAGCTAGTTACACCACTGTCTCAAACATTATCTTTGCTTCTCTTCCTGTTGAAATTTGCTTCCAACCACTTCCTGTTGCAGTCTTCTAGTTCCAAACTCCCAATTTCAGTGTTTCTTTACTACGGCTTATTTATAATGAAAGCTGCCCTAACAATCACATTACTTACAAGAAAGAATATCCTTGACGTATCCAATGGTCCAGAGATATTTTCAATTATTATAGAACTGTTTAGTATTACTTTATCCTATATAGTTAAGTCACTTGCTCAGTCCTGTCCGACCGACTCTGCTACCCCGTGGTCTGTACTCCACCAGGCTCGTCCATCCATGGGATTCTCCAGGCAAGAATACTGGACTGGGTTGCCATTTCCTTCTCCAGCGGATCTTCCCGACCCAGGGATCGAACCCAGGTCTCCCACATTGCAGGCAGATGCTTTAACCTCTGAGCCACCAGGGAAGCCATTAATTCTCTACAAAAACTGAAGCAGAATGTCTAGAAGGCAGACTTTATGGAAGCAAGGGCTGCATCTTTTCATCACTACATGTCCAGTGCCTAGCACTGCATTTTGGGGTTAGCAATGGAGAAGGAAACGGCAACCCACTCCAGTGTTCTTGCCTGAAGAATCCCAGGGACAGGGGAGCCTGGTGAGCTGCCATCTATGGGATTGCACAGAGTCGGACACAACTGAAGTGACTTAGCAGCAGCAGCAGCAGTAAACATTTACTAAAATCTCTTTGAATGAACTAATAGATAAATGAATAATGAAAATGTGAAGAGCAATGTCTGCTTCTATCAATCCTGTAGATTGAAGCTAACAGATTTAGCTATTGAGAGACCTCTGGTGACTTAAGTGCTAAGGAAAACATTATAGGTAGGGTACAGGGTAGCACTGAAAAACCTTATCTAATCAATAATTGTGGTTAAACACAGAAGCAAATTATCGGAGTTTAAAAAAAGAGTCGAAACAGCCAAAATGAGAAATAGAGAATTTTATGTTTCTTGACACTTAAAATTTTTATAGTATTATTTGTTAAAACTCAGATATAATAATCAAGCTCCATTCTAGCAAACTTATTTTCACTTGTTACCATAGGCAGGGGTGGCTGGGGTGGGGGGATTGTCAGCTACTGTATAAGCAGAAAACTTGGCGAGTTCCCTAAGTGATTCTCAACTGAATAGAAAAGCGAAGATTCAGCACATCTGCTCAGCCACTAGAGAAGGGAGGCGAGTACATAATGCAAACAGCCCTGCAGGAAGGAATATCAAAGAGCTCCACAACCACCAATTAGCAGGGAAATGCTACTCCATAGGGGCTTAGCAAATTAATGTGAAAAGGAGTTGAATGTTCTGTAATATATGTTTATTTAGAAGAAGATAATTTTTTCCCTGTTAATGAATTATCTCCGAACACTCAACTTAATCACTTTAGGTTGATATTAGTTTTCTATTGCTACTCTAACAAACTACCACAAACTTAGTAGCTCAAAGCACATTTATTATTCTACAGGTCAGAAATTAAAAATCAGTCCCACTGGGCTAAAAGCCAGGTTTCAGCAGGTCTGGTTTCTCCTAGAGGTTTTGGAGGGGAATGTGTTTCCTTCTCTTTGCCTGCTTCTAGAGGAGGCCTACATTCTTTCGCTTGTGGCCACCCCTTTCCCCCCCTCCCCACATTATTCAAAGCACATTACTCCAATCTGCTTCCTCATCACGTCTCTTCTCTGACTTTCCTGCTTCCATCTTATAGATACCCTGTTATTACATTGACTTACCTGGATAATCCATGTGACTTTTCCCATCTCAGTACCTTTAACTTAATTCCATCTTCCATGTAATGTTAGGTAATAAATATCTAACATCTTTAGATCTTTAGGACATCTTTAGGGGGCCCATCACACAGTTAGGTTAATATGAAAGAATTCAGTTAAATGTAAGGAAGGAAAAGAAAATGAAGAAAGTCTCTCAGTAACAATAGCAGGGAAAGTACCATTGCTAGGAAATGCCTTCAAACCTTCCTAGTGTTTGGTCTAGTTTTGAGATAGAAAATAGGACACTCGATGAGAATATTATGGGCTTCCCTTATGGCTCAGCTGGTAAAGAATCCATCTGAATGCAGGGAACCTGGCTTCGATCCCTGGGTTGGGAAGATCCCCTGAAGAAGGGAAAAGCTACCCACTTCTGTATTTTGACCTGGAGAATTCCATGGACTTATAGTCCATAGGATCTGAAAGAGTCAGACAGGACTGAGTGACTTTCACTTTCACTTTCTTCCATGAGAATAATATAATATATGCCTAAAGATCTGGACATTTTCTTTAAGGAAAAAATTCTCTGATAATAAATAGCTATGAAGAAACAATGTACTCTTTCACTTTTATGATATCTTGCTGCTTTAGGAAAGAACCAGTTTTCGTTTTTTTTTTAAGTGATCCAGAATCTAAAAGTAGAAATGAAACCAGCAGAATTAGCAAAAGCATGCAGTCTGCAAGGGCACAAGGAGGCAGCTATGCAGCTGCACCAGGGCAACAGGGCCTCAGCCATCTAGTTATTGGAACATAGAGTCAGCACGAGGCTCATAATCTCTACTGAGTGGGGTAATCAGACTGAAGCTGTCAATATGCTGTTAAAAAGAATACAAGGGAAAAAGTCAATGGATCCAAGAGTTTGATATATTGAGAAACTAGAAACCAACTGTGGATAGCATTTTTTGTCATTCTGTAACAGGGGAAAAATCAGGAACCTGTGATTACACGCTGCTGGTTGCATTCTGCCTGAAAAAGCATCTCAGTGTGAGGATTACTAAGTACCTCTTGTCTGAGAACAAATGTGAACCAAGAGATTAACCCAGCATTTTAGACAGTATCGTTTCCTTAGGGGAGAAGGTTGAGGGAAAATAAAGTCAACTGTGACTAAAGATTATCTGGCACCGAGAAGACCAAAATGAGTGAAAACATTTCTAAAATATCTTTTCATATGCATAGGCAAAGGTAGAATACATGTAAGACTTTGTTCACGATCTCTCTGTGTGTGATCTCCACACCTTTTCTTTGTGAAAGCAATGTCTACATATTCTCAACCAAATAGTGCCAGTATTATAATGAATTATGAGTTCAATTCAAACCTGTTTTGAAAGAGATAGATGTTCATTTCTATGAGATTTTTGCTCTGCGGAAAGAAGAAGAAAACACAAGCAATTTTTTGATATATATATATATATATATATGTATAACCTTGCCTATGACATCCATGCAATCTTTAGCAATAACTATGAGACCTTATGCAGATGACACCACCCTTATGGAAGAAAGCGAAGAGGAACTAAAAAGGCTCTTGATGAAAGTGAAAGTGGAGAGTGAAAAAGTTGGCTTAAAGCTCAACATTCAGAAAATGAAGATCATGGCATCTAGTCCCATCACCTCATGGGAAATAGATGGGGAAACAGTGGAAACAGTGTCAAACTTTATTTTTGGGAGCTCCAAAATCATTGCAGATGGTGACTGCAGCCATGAAATTAAAAGATCCTTACTCCTTGGAAGAAAAGTTATGACCAACCTAAATAGCATATTCAAAAGCAGAGACATTACTTTGCCGACTAAGGTCCATCTAGTAAAGGCTATGGTTTTCCCAGTGGTCATGTATGGATGTGAGAGTTGGACTGTGAAGAAGGCTGAGTGCCGAAGAACTGATGCTTTTGAACTGTGGTGTTGGAGAAGACTCTTGAGAGTCCTTTGGACTGCAAGGAGATCCAACCAGTCCATCCTGAAGGAGATCGGCCCTGGGATTTCTTTGGAAGGAATGATGCTAAAGCTGAAGCTCCAGTACTTTGGCCACCTCATGCGAAGAGTTGACTCATTGGAAAAGACTCTGATGCTGGGAGGGATTGGGGGCAGGAGAAGGGGACGACCGAGGATGAGATGGCTGGATGGCATCACTGACTCGATGGACATGAATCTGGGTGAACTCTGGGAGTTGGTGATGGACAGGGAGGCCTGGTGTGCTGTGATTCATGGGGTCGCAAAGAGTCGGACACGACTGAGCCACTGAACTGAACTGAACTGATGCGACCTTAAAAGGAAGAGAAAGCTTATACTAAGAGGGAAGCCTATGGGGTCAGATTTGGGATTGAATTCCAGTTTTGTCTACTTAAAACTTTTAAAATCCAGATTCTTTATTTGCAGTATGTGGCTAAAGCCACATTGGTCTGAGAACCAAATCACATGAACATTGTGAATCTTTCAGCTTTAGCATCATTCCTTCCAAAGAAATCCCGGGGTCGATCTCCTTTAGAACGGACTGGTTGGATCCCCTTGCATGTGTGCTTGGCACACATAATACTTAAAACAGAGTAGCTGTTAATAGCAATGTGAATTAAACAAGAGTGAACAAATAGGAGGCTAAACTGTTACATCAAAATCTTTGAACAAGAGTTGTGTTCTCATTCAGTACCTGAAACAAAAACAAAGTTAGAATAATTTTTGAACTTTATAGATTTTTAAGCTTTTCTAACACAAAGTCTCAATAAAGTAACTTAATATAAACAGCTCCAAAATTTAGACACATTTTTGTTTTCATTTTTCCACTGACCAGGATCATACTGATAAAGTTGAGGAAGTATCTGAAAATACTTAATTATCCTATGTATTATAAATATTGTCATTAGAGGAGACAGTGTCATAAAATTGTAGAGCTGGCAGAGTCCCGAGTATAATTATTTCAGTTTCCTCATTTAGCTGGGATTATGCAAGGCTCAGAATAACAGAATTGCCCAGATAGTGAGGAAGAAAGTCAAGATGGCAGCCACAGCCTTCTGATTTCCAGTCCAGGGCTCTTCATACAAGAAGGCTACGTGATATGTGACAGATACAATTTGCTATCTGAAGATTATCCTTGTGAACAAGTCTTTGTGTGCAGGGAGGGAATGAGCATTATGTATTTACATAGAGAAAACTGGGATGCTTTTGAAGAGATGGACACTTAACTGGCGAGCAGGAGTTAGAAGGTGTTTATCACGTTCCCCTCCGAATCTTGGTCAAAGCATCTTTTGTGAAGATGCATCAGTGAGAACACTGTCTCCCCAGTGGATTGCTTTAAGAAGATTTATGCTTTCCTGAGAACTGAATTTCTGAAAATATTGACCAAGAGTATATACTCTTTAATCCAAACTCTCTGTGTTTACCTTATTGTACTGTGGTCTCTTGGTAAACAGGCACTTGTAGAAGACAATAAATTTGTCAATATGATATTATTTCATAAATTAAATAAACTCTTCTGCTCCATTATTTCAAATACAGGAAATCAACTTAAAGTTAACAATGAGGTTAAGGGAACAATTGGAATATATATTGAATATTTATATATAAATATATCTATAATAGCTTTCAGATTTCCTGACATATTTCTCTGTTTTCTTCATCATGATATAAAATGTAAAACAAGTTCAGCTATGTGAAAAAACAAAGTTTTGATACTTGATTTGTATGCCATTCCTAAAACTGACTTTATGAGATCAATATCAAATAGTTGGTCTACAAATATAAATAGTTGATATATAAGCCTTCTTTCTAGGTTACTTTTATAAAAAGAGAGAGGGGGACATTTAGGCATGAACAATTACCAACTCTTCAAATTGATCTTCAAAAATATTTTTAACTTCAGAATGTAAATTACTAATTTAGAAATCCCTGAGAGAAGAAGGGATGTTTATTTTAAGGCTCTGGGGAAACTCTTGAGTATTTCAGTCTTTAGGGCAAACAAACAAACAAAAGGACCAATTTAGATCCATGTCTATTTCTTTTTTTAACTAGGCCCAGTTTTGAGCAGGAGTAGTTCACTTTCATGCATTGGAGAAGGAAGTGGCAACCCACTCCAGTGATCTTGCCTGGAGAATCCTCAAGACCAGGGAGCCTGGTGGGCTGCCGCCTATGGGGTCGCACAGAGTCGGACACGACTGAAACACTTAGCAGCAGCAGCAACAGCAGGAAATATATAATACATATTTAATAATGTATATTATATATATAATACATAATAATACATATAATAATATATATAATTTATGGGTCTAACCTAAAATGTTTGGGCAAAATGCAATATCAAAGCAAACAAACATGCCCCTTAAACCCAAAACAAACCAAAAAATTCCAACTCTATCAACATTATTGCCTATATCTTTACTGACTCATCCATATCTGTAGGTCTGCTGGATGGCATCACCGATTCAAAGGAGATGAACTCTGAGAGATAAAGAGGGCTAGGGAGCCCTGGCTTGCTGCATGCAGTCCATGGGTCACAAAGAGTCAGACACGAGCTGACTGAACAAATATCTCTCTTTCCCAGTACGGGTCTAGTTCTGGTAACTCTATTTCTTCCAGGAAGAAGGGGCATCCCAGAATCCCTTGAATGGGACAAGAAAGTCGACCGGAACAGGTAACCTCGCTCTAAAAATGTTCTGAGTGAAAAGGTGAGGAGGGAACAGGCCCGAACAGTGTTGCTGCTGCTGCTAAGTCGCTCGTGTCCGACTCTGTGAGACCCCAGAGACGGCAGCCCACCAAGCTCCCCCGTCCCTGGGATTCACCAGGCAAGAACACTGGAGTGGGTTGCCATTTCCTTCTCCAATGCGTGAAAGTGAAGTCTCTTAGCTGTGTCCGACTCCTAGCGACCTCATGGACTGCAGCCTACCAGGCTCCTCCGTCCATGGGATTTGCCAGGCAAGAGTACTGGAGTGGGGTACCATTGCCTTCTCCGTCGAAGAGTGTTAGGAGAAACCAAAGTGGCCTAAAAAGGAGACCAGCGCGAGCCCTTGAGCAGTTTCACTTCCGCACGGAGCCCAGCGCGGCGAGCCCTCGCTCTCGCCCTGCGGCCCGCGCCCAGGGGCTGCGTTTCCGGGACCTCGGCCGCAGCCGCCGCGGTGGGAAGCGGGCTGAGGACAGCGAGGCCCGGAGACCAGGGCGAGTAGAACCTCAGATCGGGAGAGTCCGGGCTCGGCAGGCACGCGTCCAGGCAGGCGCCTGGGCTTCAGCGGCCGCGATGCTGCCAGCAGCACCAGGCTGGGCGCGTGGGAGCTGCGAGCAGCCTGCAGGCGGCCCAGCGCCCCCAGGTGGGTGCGCGCGCGGTCGGGAGGCGGGAGGGAGACCGGCTGGCCCCGGGGTCCCGCGGAGACCGTGCTCCTCGCGGTGCGGGACCAGGCTGCCGCTCTGCCCGCTTCTGCCGCGGGCTTCTTGGCCGGGGAACCCGGACGCGAGGAGGTGGAAGCGCTTTTGGGGTCTGGGCAGCGTGCCACCGCCAGTGCTAAAACTTCTAAGTAGCTGGCACTTTCCAGAGCACCTGAAACAGCCCCCTCTAGTATCCAAAATCACCTTGGAATGTGTTTTACGGTGACACATCAGCCTAAAAATTCTGTCAACATGTTACAGCAAAACTGCCCGTTTACCTGCTGGGGATTCTCAAATCCAAACCGGTAAATGGCCTGTGACCTGCTAGTCAGACAGACTACTTTCTGTAGAAAGTCCTGGAAACAGCTTTTCCTAACGCAAAAGGAAAAGCAATCAATTCGGCTGAATACATAAATGCATTTACGGTCAAATGGAAGTGAAGGCACTTGTTTTCACTTCTTTTTGAAATATGTCAAATGCATTTGTGAATTGTATAATGATTATAAAGTGTTCAAAGAAAAAGGCTTCACTTGCATATTAAAATTACTGGAGATGTACACACTGACATAAGCGATAAAAAATCTGAGTGAAATTCTATTGATTTGCTGAGTGGAGTCACTCAGTCGTGTCCGACTCTTTGTGACCCCATGGACTGTAGCCTATCAGGCTCCTCCTTCCATGGGATTTTCCAGGCAAGAGTGCTGGAGTGGNACACTGACATAAGCGATAAAAAATCTGAGTGAAATTCTATTGATTTGCTGAGTGGAGTCACTCAGTCGTGTCCGACTCTTTGTGACCCCATGGACTGTAGCCTATCAGGCTCCTCCTTCCATGGGATTTTCCAGGCAAGAGTGCTGGAGTGGATTGCCATTTCCTTCTCCTCTCATAGCTTACTAGCATTTAAAAAAATTAAATTATGGTTTTAGCTATGGCAAATGTGTTTTTTCATATACGAGTTTCAAAATACTGCTTTTTAGTTAAAATGGGAAGTGTACTTGTGGCAGTGGAAATGACCAGAAAAGAACTGATATCTTAATATGTTAACTTTCTGTGTAGTGAACACTGATATTCTGAAAGTTATGGTCTGATGGACTGCATCTTGGCTTGCTTCAGTAAATAAACCTTTGAACCTTGAGCAGGTTAGCTCTTTTGTAATTTTGGTTGAACAATTTTGTTAAATAGAATCAGCTACAATTTGTTTCAAACTTCTAGATTGAGCAGTTTAGACAAAACATGACTATTATTTCACTTAATACTCAAGTAATGCTTTGAATAATGCTGGAGTGATGTAAATCACCCTTTGTCTCATTCTGAGTAGTCCTGTTCCTCTTGTGCATTTCCCCTCATCCTTTTTGGTCCTTCCAATACAATATTATTTTACTTGATTCATTTACCTCCTTATTTGGCTCAGCTAATGACACTTCTAACGAGCTCTCTTTTGTTACTAACCCATGCCATTCCTAGATGTGAATAGTCTTCTAAAAGAACTAGTTTTGATTAATCTCTCTCTCTCTCTCTTTTTTGTTTTAACAAAAACCTTTTTGTGTGACTTCTCTCTCTGCTTTGGGCAGGTGTCTCTGTAGCGTCATAGACTTTGGCTTAATGTGACACTTTAGGGGTTAGTTACTCCAACTGCCTCACTTTAGATATGAGAAAACTGAGACTCAACGAGTGAGTTGCCCACAGTTCCATAACCAATAAATACCTGAAGATCTCATTCATCATTTCACCAACAGCCTTACCTACCCATCCCCAAGAGTTGTGTAGTAATATGAGTGTAAAATGGGCAAACACCATCTAAAGTGGTAAATAACAGTTTCATGCCTATGAAGATATATTTCCAGCAGTTGGTGTATGTTGTATTTGTAATGACAATATTGTATAAACTTCCATTAGAGTGTTCAACTTGTCCTTTAGTGGAGGAAGGAAAAATATGATACCCAGAACTAAGACCGTGTGAAAATGATGCACAGTGGATGAAAATTCCATTTACTCTCTTTTCTGGCTTATGAGTAACTAGATACTGTCTACTAATGTCCAAAAGAGAAGTGCATTCTTTGTTTTATTCCAAAACTAATGATTGTTTAAATCTAATTTTGACTGCTACCTTCAATAAAGACTGTTTACTAAAGCATAGAATATTCTCTACTCCATAGTTTCTGTATTTCTTATTAATATTATTTGAGGCCTCTGATGAAGACAAAGATGAATTGTTAGGTTAAAAGCAGACAGCATCTGTCCTGTCTCACCCTATGCTAGATGCTTGTACATAGTTGGTCAGGAATAGTTTGTCTAAAAATTGTGTCTAAAGTTCTTGAGGATTTGAAGCTTTTCCCTCTGACTACAATCTTCCAGCATAGTCAGTGATCTAGATTTCTCCTACCAGGGAGATTCCTTTTTTTAACTCTGCTGACTGATAAAACTTTCTTCAGACAAGCTGGAAAGGTTCTGATAGGCTTATTTATGTTGAGATTTTAAAGAGAAGTGCTCTCTCAGGGCCTTCTTAATATGGAACAATCGCATAATATTTAATTGCTTAGAATTTCAGTCATACAGCAGCATATTGGGCATAGGAACCTTTTTTTGCCATGTCTTTCTGAACACGTGCTATAGGCGATCATGATCATGCCCTACTTATGATGGTCTCAGCTCAGACTGGAGAAGGCAATGGCACCTCACTCCAGTACTCTTGCCTAGAAAATCCCATGGACGGAGGGACATGCTAGGCTGCAGTCCATGGGGACGTGAAGAGTTGGCACGACTAAGCGACTTCACTTTCCCTTTTTACTTTCATGCATTGGAGAAAGGAATGGCAACCCACTCCAGTACTCTTGCCTGGAGAATCCCAAGGACGGGGGTGCCTGCTGGGCTGCCGTCTATGGAGTCACACAGAGTTTGACATGACTGAAGTGACTTAGCACCAGCAGCAGCTCAGACTGCTTCAAATCCAGTCCAGCTTCATTGCTTATCTGCTTTGTGATCTTGGATAAATAAATAAATCTATCACTATATCAATTTGTCTAGTTACAAAGTAAATGTGGATGGAACAATGACATTTATTTGAAAGAATGTTTTTGAGGATTAAAGGAGAAAATGCATGTGAAGTGCTTTTCAAGGNAGACTGCTTCAAATCCAGTCCAGCTTCATTGCTTATCTGCTTTGTGATCTTGGATAAATAAATAAATCTATCACTATATCAATTTGTCTAGTTACAAAGTAAATGTGGATGGAACAATGACATTTATTTGAAAGAATGTTTTTGAGGATTAAAGGAGAAAATGCATGTGAAGTGCTTTTCAAGGTGCCATGCTGCTGCTGCTGCTAAGTCGCTTCAGTCGTGTCCAACTCTGTGCGACCCCATAGATGGCAGCCCACCAGGCTCCACCATCCCTGGGGTTCTCTAGGCAAGAACACTGGAGTGGGTTGCCATTAGCAAATAATAATTGCTTAATACATGTTGGCTATTGTTTTACTCCTTTGGTCATTGATTGACAGTGTCATATTTACATGTAAAAAGTAAAATTCTTGTTGAGAAACTACCTCATGCTGACTTGGGGAAAAACTTAAAAGGATGAAGCCATCAAACTCCCACATCAAAAAAGACTGGGGAATGTGGCTTCCTATAGAAAGATATTGTCATAATCTTGGAGAAATAGTGTGGTTAATAGTTCCGGGAGGAGGAAAAAAAAAAAGGAAATCTGCAATGAGAAAAAAAAAAAAAAGAAAGATTGATTAAAAGGGTTTAAATTAGAGCAGTTACAGGAAAGAATAAAATGGAAATTTAATGGGACAAAATGAGAGCTATATCATTTCGGAATTTATTTCTCCGTATCACAGAGAATCAATTATGACCCAATTAAGGGAAAATAAAGTATATGAAAAAAATAAGGATCAAATGAAAAATTGTGGAATTTTTCATCAAATTATAAGAAGATAGGAGATCTGTTTTACTAAAATATTTACTGCTGGGCTGAAAAACAAATCTAACATAAAAAATGTCATTCCTGTCAAATATAAATCACATGTTTTAAGAAATTAAATAGCTGCTACCTGATCATCAGGGCTCCCTTGGTGGCTCAGATGGTAAAGAAGCTGCCTGTCTGTGATCCTTGGGTTGGGACAATCCCCTTGAAAAGGGAATGGCAGTCCACTCCAGTATTCTTGCCTGGAGAATTCCATGGACAGAGGAGCCTGGTGGGCTATAGTCTATGGGGTCACCAAGCAACTTTCACTCACTACCTGATTATCTAAGGTACAATTACTATTTTATTACTTTCTCTCTCTCTCTCTCTCTCTCTATATATATATATATATATATATATATATATAATAGAATATCTTAGAATAATTTTGGAGACATCTATGAAATAAGAATAGGAAGGACAAATATTCTAGGAGTTATTATTTAAAAATGAGTTGTTATATGGTCTTGTAATTCTTTCCTATTTTAAATATAAATAATGGTATCTATGTTTTACTGCAGATACTAAAATAGTCCAGGTGGTGAAGATAACAGATATTGCATGAAATTATACCCTCCTGTATTTATTTTTCACTCAGAAATATAATGACCCTTTTAGACCTTTACCATTAGGTATAAATTTCTTTACTGCTTCCAAATGCTTCTGATCGAGATAATCCAGAAAGATTACTTCTCTTTGTAATCATGAGAAGTAATTCATTATTGCCTTGTGGTCTTTTATAAGATTTTCTTTGTATCCAGTTCAAGTTTTGCTTTATCATATGAACTATGTATCATATTTCCTTTTCTTTTAAGCTTCATATTAGTAATTCTCATTGCTTCATTTGTATGTGTTCCATTTAATAAGGAAAACATACTGAAAAGCACAAGACATTCTTAACATGGAATTCCATTTGCCTAATTTTGTTTGGTCATGATCTAGGTTAAGGTGTCAACCTCTTCCTTCAGTCAGGATCAATGGTCTCATTTCCTTTTTGTTCATAATTAATCTGTAGGATCATGTCTAACTTTCAGAAGAACAATATAGTTTCAGACTACTTGAAATTTTGGCCTTTTAGTAGCTACCATTTATTATGTTTCTACTTTGAATTTATGTGATTGGAATATCACATTACTTTGATAGGTGAGCATGTCAGAAGATTAGCACCTAATCTGGACAAGAAGTTATGTTGTTTCATATAATCATATGAAAACATTTAATAATTCATTGTGGCCTTTCCTTTCCTAACAGTTTTCTAAACTGGTAAAGTCTTTTTTTAGGGGATGGGGTGCAGGGTGGAGAAACGTCAACATGCAGAAACATATCACATCAAAGTGGTAGGATTCTATAAAATCATGGCACTGGAATGACAAATTGTAGAGTATTTCTTGCGACTGCATGAAGATTCCTTAAAATGTACACATTTTCTGCATTGGCCAATCACATTTTATTTAGATATAGAAGACCAGTGTAATTAAGAAATCTCAGGAGACACCTACAGTTTTAATGTAATTCGTGAACTATTGGGTCCCTATTGGAGCCAGTCCATTGACTGCTTCGTGGCCAATGAAGTGTGTTGTCTGGCATTTAAAGATTTGTTGGATTCAACAAAGCCCTCTTTTCCTTCCAAACAATAGATAATGGGACTGTTAGCAGTGGAAGGTCAATGTTCGGTGACATACAATAGAGAACGACAACTAGGTGACGCGTGTGGAAGATGGATAATTAGGAAAAAGACTAGAAGAGAGAATTAAGGAGGACTGAAAGACAGAGGGAAGAGCTTTGGTTTCTGACTTTCCATTTCCAGGTCGTGTAAGACCCCACTGCACTTGTTATTCTGACATTGTCTGTTCATGAAATGCCTGTGACATCTGCAATGACTTTTTCTTTATATGAACTAGTTTGAACGAGTTTCTTCTTTTTTTTGGAGGAAAAAAAGAGTTTGGGTTAGAATACCTTTATTTCTCAAACACTGCCATTCCTGTTCCTGTAAGCTTCTCCTCTTTTAGAAAATTACTGTTATTGTTAAAGCGATGTCTTCTAAGAATCTTCCATTGAAAGTTAAAATCATCAGAATTAGATCTATTCCTTTTATGTGATAAAAATAGAGTGACTTGTGAGGAAGTCTGGTGGTCTTCTAGATAAAAATATTGGAGTTTTCTAGCTTTATGGTGCATATATGAAGAACTTGAAGTCTCTATAGTTGGTGAGGAAATAATTCATTCAAAGGTTAATATTATGAGTTAAGCTCTATTAGGAAGTCTAGAGTTTTGAATTATGTAGTTATAAAATGATAAAAATTATAAAATTTAGCAATAGAATTTTTATGCTTTGTTAATACAATGATTTTATATGAAAAGTTCATAGCATGGTGTTTCTGACAAACTTTTAAAATGTGTTTAAATTGAGGCACACAAATAGGATGCTTATGACATTTATCTTATTAAAAAAGAAAGAGGCATTATAAAATTCCTCTAGCATAGTTTACAAGCTATTATCTCCATCCTCCTGGCAGATGATGAAAAACAGCATCACTGACAGGCCATTGTGAACACTTTATCCACACTATCAGCAGATTAATATCCATCGAAAGCAGTGTAATCAGCATTTTACTTCAGAGATTGGTCCTTGATTACAGTCTTTTGTAGTAATCCAGTAGAAAGTTTAGTATCCTCATTAGGTTACAGATGATACGTTATTAATAGTGTTAATGATCACCTTGGAAAACAAGGTTAGAATTCAGTGTGCTCTTAGCAAATTGGAGAGATAGACACAAATTAATGAAGTTCAGGTGTGATCAGTTAAGTGTAATGATGTAGGTGAAGGAAGGAGACTCAGAGTGACAGAAAATTTTTCAGATTTTAACAAGGTTACAGTCAGTCTTATAATGAGCAAGGGGAGAGTTGCAGAAGAAGCTGGAAAAGTAAACTGAAACTAAATTACCTAAACCTGAAGGAACAGTCCCCTGAGTATGAGTAGATACCGAAGAATTTTAAAACAGAAGCATAACATGACTAGATTTTTGTTTTTAGAAGATCACGTGAAAGGTTATTCTTCTTCTAAATCACCTTCTGAATCAATGAAGGTGAAAATAAAAAGAGCTTATGATCTGAAAAAAATGAAAGATCTTGTGAGGTGCTTTTGGTACAGTTAATTGGAAGAGGTCAACAATGGAAGTTTTTGAACAATTAGGAATTTATCCGAAAGTAAATAAAGAGAGAAGTGAACGTGTTTATTGAGAACTAATACTTACATACTTTTTGTGCTATAGTGGTAGATACAGAGTCTGAGGGGGAAAGAGATGTGAAGAGTCAATGGTAGGTTTGTGGCATGGAAAACTGGGAAGGTCATAAAGCTATCGTTTACTCCAATGGAACAAATTGAAGGAGCAGGAAGACATGGCAAGGGCATGAGAACATTCAATTTCAATTTTGCATATGTTACGTTTGGGCTAGATGAGAAATACTCAGAGCACGATGTCAGATAAGCACTTGATGTTATGATATGGAGCTCAGAAAGGGAGTTTAGGCTAGAGATATAAACTTGGGAAAAATACCTTGGCTCAGCTAGTAGAGTCTCCCTGCCAATGCAGGAGATGTGTATTTGATCCCTGGGTTGGGAAGATGCCCTGGAGAAGGAAATGGCAACCTGCTCCAGTATTCTTGCCTGGGAAATGCCATGGACAGAGGAGCCTAGCTGACTACAGTCCATGGAGTTACAAAGAGTTGGACACGACTGAGCACACAGGTATTTACAGTCTTTAAAACTGCATCAGTAAATAAGATAGCAGAAAAGAAGTGTTTAGAGTAGAAAGAAAAGCTGACCCGGGATGATGAACCACATAAAGTAAAATTTACGTATTGATAGAGACAGAGGAGTTACCCTATACGATTGAGAAGAGGCAGAAAAGAAAAGGAGGAAAACAGTAAAACGGCAAGACTTCAACAATGAGATGTTTTGGGGAGGCAGGAGTGGTGAACTGATTGACATTCTTTGAATAGTTCAGGTAAATTGAAGACTGAGATTTAGCTGATGAATTTGACACGAAACTTACTGAGGACTGTAGGGAGAGAGGTTAAGTAGCTTTAGGAGAGGCGATGAGAGTTGAAGGGTAGAGGAGGATGTGGATACCACGTAGACAACTTTGAAAGCTCGGCTCCCGAATGTAGAAAGAAAGCCATTGCAGGAGATGTGGCTTAAAGGAAGGGTTTTGTGTATTTGTGTTTTGTTTTAAGATCTGTGCTAGTGTGATGGTTTATTTGCACTCAAAAGCTGATAGCACTACACCAAAGGAGATTTTTCCCTGTGAAAAGGTTCAGAGACAGGTTCCGTAAATTTCATTATGAACACATTTTAATGGAGATATTTTCTTATGTGCTTAAATACTCTGTTTCATCCTTTCCCTTCCTTCTTCCCTCCTCTTCTTCCATGATTCTGGAGTGCCTCTCTTCTCCCTCTCCTCCCCTTCTTTCTCCTCCTCCATTCCCTTTCCCCCTCCCCATCTGCTTCTCTCTATAGGCATGAATGTTAATGGAAAATAATGAATATTTCTTTGTATTGAATCTTTGTTTCCATGCTGGATTATTCCGCAGTTTTGCTGTTATCAACCATCCCTTCCTTTTTATCCAAATCTGAATCAGTGCATCACTATTACAGTCACGTCTTTGCATATGCTTCCACTTGTAGCCCCTCTTTTTCCATCAGAGCTGCTTGATTAAACCCCAACCCTGAATAAGTCTATCCAACTGTATTCTTCCTGTTTGAATCCAAGTAACTGAATGTTGCTAAGTGAAAACACATTCGAGCAAGTTGGAATAGTTATAAATTTGGGCAGTTCCTGTTACATACTACTTGTGACATAGAAGATTTTGATAATAAATGACAGTGAGTAGAAAATTGTATTCTCTGAATGCAGATTTGTACTATGATGTCAGATCAGTGAACTCTTCCATACTTTCTGTCTGTTGATGGGCAAGAAAAACCACTATACTGTGCTGTCTGACAGTGTATCAACTAGACATGTGGCTCCTGGGCACTTGAAATGCAGCTGGTTCAAATTGAGATGTGCTGTAAATGTAAAAACACTCATTAGTTTTCAAGGATTTAAAATAGAATGTAAAATCTTTCAGTAACTTTAATATTGATTTACACATTTTACTGGATTGAATAAAATATATTGCTATAATTTACCTGTTTCTTTTTATTTGTTGTTATATAGCTGTTAAAAAATTAAAATTACATATGGGATTTACACTTGTGATTTATATTGTATTTTCTGTTGGATAGCACTGCTCTAAGTTTTCAAAAAATCCCAATGAAATCTGTTGAAGGTTTGATTTCTTTCTTATGAAATATTGTTATATGATATTACCAATATCTGACACGAACAATGCTAACATAATTCACAATTCCTCCAATAGTTTAAAGAGACCCTCTCCCCATTCATGCTTATCCACAGAGGTATTTTAATAATGACATTATAGTATTACTTGAATGCTTAAATCATAATGTAATACTAAAATAGTGTAAATGTTAAAATTTACCTACCATTTTTCATATCATTTACTTATATTTCTATTATATCTTTTACCTTAATAATTTGTGAGGTCACATTATGTATTGAAGATTTAAACTTTATCTTATCATCACAGATATTTTTCTTAGTCTATTGTAATCTTTCTAAATGATTTTGATTATGGTGTTTGTTGCCACTGAATACATTTTAATGTTCATTTTTTCTGATACACTTATATTTTCTTTCACAGTTCTGTTCCCTGTCTTGGCTAGGGAGTCTTAAAAAATCCCTAAGTGACTATTGTAATTTTTTACATTTTTTTCTAAGATTTTAATTTTTAGAATCTCATGTAGTATGCATAGGATTTATTTTTGTGTATAGCATGAGGCTAAAATCCGACTTAAGGTTTTCTTTTTTAATATGGGCAGCTAATTGAGAAAAGCACTTATTAAATGAATCCTACTCTTGTAAGTGAATCGAAATACCACCATTGCCATACAGCAAAGTTTCATGTATCTGGGAATTTGCATTCTGAATTCTCTGTTCCACTAATGTTTTTGTTTATTCCCAAGCCAATTTCTGTTAAGGAAAGTTCTCCCGAGAAATCGCCTTTTCCGTAATATTTTTTGGCTATTAATAGATATTTATTATTCTCTTTTTCCACTTGCGTTTAAAGATGATTTTGTCCACTTCTCCTTCTCATGAAATAATTGGGATGTTGTGTAACACATAGTTTAGAAGCATTTAATAGAAAACCATCTGGCAGTTTTAATCAGAAAGAACTTTAAGTTAGGGAATTAAGTGTAATTATAGTTGCTCAGTCGTATCAGACTCTTGGTGACCCCATGGACTGTAACCTGCCAGGCTTCTCTGTACATGGAATTCTCCAGGCAAGAATATTGGAGTGAGTTGCCATGCCCTCCTCCAGGGTATCTTCCTGACTCAGGGATTGAACTCGAGTCTCTTATGTCTCCTGCATTGCAGGCAGATTTTTTTCCATTCAATATTAAATGCTATTGACTATTCTGTTGGATTAATATGGATAGAAAATTCAAAAGGTCCAAGGTTTCAGAATAAGTATATAGTAACTTGGGTTATTTAATTCAGTTGACAAAGTTGGAAACTTTCAACTCACTCCTATTGCAGTTACATGAAGATTGAACTTTCCTGATATGCTTCTGTGAAAAAATGTTACAAGATATTACTTTCTATATTTGAGATGTCTTTCCAGATAATATTTTATCACAAAATTAGTTCATTAATTGCGTGGAATCATTAATTGGAAAAATGTGACCTTTGCACTGAAATTATGAGATATAAAATATCTAATATTTTATCAGTATTAAGCTGAATAAGATGTTAAAATGAAAAAAAAAAGACTCTAACTGGTGACTGTCATAGTTGCTGCAAGGCAGGTAGGCCAGCAGCCACGTGGGACATTATGAAGGGTGACTCATACTTCTCTTACCTGATGGTCAATGCCTCAAAAATCTAAAGAGTTCATACTTTCGAGCTTCGTTCCTTTAGTACTGTGTTGCCCCTGTTACTCCGTACGGTATATATTTCTTGGGGAAAAAAGGTGTTCTGTGGTGAAAATTTCGATATATCACATATATATATATTTTAGGTCATTAAAATAGCCTGAAAAATTCTGCAACTAACAGTATCTGTTCAATTTCCTTGAAGCCATTGTCTCATAAATGTTTTTAACCATGGTATGCTTTGTTATCACAACACTGGAAGAGAAGTGGGAAGTTCTTTGGCACAAAAATTATCATCCCTGTTAAATGGCAAAGAGTTCTTGAGATTCCTGAGTTCTTTCAACCAGAGATTGATGGCACTCTTTTTAGTTTTTTTCTTCTGTTCTGTTCATCCCATTGGGTAAATAAAGTTCTCATTCTGCTGTTGACCACATTTGAAATGAGCAGAAGGGAAGGAGGCTTATCACAGAGATAAAAGTGGAGGGGGCTATAGATAGGGAAATGGCGTTGGCAGGCTAAGTAGGGCACAGACAATTTGCTGATTTTTAAAATTCTTTTATGATTATTTCTGACTTTTCTGGTGGGACTTTTATTATGGGGTGTGCCAGAGAAAACAGGATGGAAATGTGGGGATGAAGTGGAACTGGGAAAGAACTTAGGGAATTCTAAGATAAGAGTATTTTGGAGTGTTGTGTTTATGATGTGGATATTCAGATAGCATGTGGGCATCTTAACTGAGCAAATAACTTAAAAGATATTTTCACATGTTAAATGTATAAATCTGCCCCTGTCTCAATAATCATGTATGCTATGTAAATGGCCTCACATAGTTTAATTATTGGGATTTCATTCATTAGCAGATTCTAAAATTAAGAACAACTTGACATGGCCATAAACAGATGTTTTTCGTGTTAGAAATGTTTGTCAATGAAGCACATGTTTGATGCAAATAATGGGCTAATAAGAGTCACTCAAATAAATTATTGCTGAAATATTTTTCTACCTAAAACAACAGAAACTGATATAAATGCAAATAATTTAGAGAATGAGTTTTATGTCTTGGAGATGGACTAGCTTAGTAGGTCACATAGAAAACAACGTTAATATGACAATGACTGCTATTACTCAAATAGATTGGATGCCATTTAAAGGAATGGGTAACCTCTGGCATCCATTCAACAGAGAGAAGCACATTAATAGACGCTTCTTGATGAGCTAGTACAAAGTGTGACATTAGAGTTGCTGATTAAGTTTATGAAAGAGAAGAAATAAACGTGAAGCCATTTCTGAATGCCCTGTTTATGAATATCCTTGGAGTTCTATATTTACCCTTAGATAACCAGCCTGGGATTTCCAAGTTCTTTCTTAATTGTTTGGTTTGCACATGAACTGCCTTTGATTATGAAAAATGTTTAAAACTCACAGAACCTTTTACACAAAGATAATTTTAAGGCAGTTCTCAGTATGATGTTAATGTTTAAATATGATAAATACTTTAGTTATTTTTACTAAGATTTCTATAACCTTTTAATATAACTTAGAGTATTTAGTTAATTAAAATATCTTTTGGGGTAAATCCTGCTGCTAAGTCACTTCAGTCATGTCCAACTCTGTGTGACCCCATAGATGGCAGCCCACCAGGCTCCCCCGTCCCTGGGATTCTCCAGGCAAGAACACTGGAGTGGGTTGCCACTTCCTTCTCCAATACATGAAAGTGAAAAGTGAAAGTGAGGTCACTCAGTCGTGTTCGACTCTTAGCGACCCCATGGACTGCATCCTTCCAGGCTCCTCCGTCCATGGGATTTTCCAGGCAAGAGTACTGGAGTGGGGTGCCATTGCCTTCTCCGTTTGGGATAAATAGAAAAAGTATTATTATTGTCTAAAAGTTTATGAAATTTAATATCCTGCATGTATGTCTAGAAGATTAAATTATTTTATTATTCTTTTTTTTCTAAAATAATACATACCCATAGTTGAAAAATATGTAACAGGGTTAAAAAAAAGTAGAAAAAAGAGATATATGTACTTCTAGTTTTTGTCTTTCTCTCTTTACTTCTTATACTTTCACTTGTTTAGCATTGTTGCTTTAATGCATTTACTATTTGCGTATACACTTTAAAATTACATTTGTGTGGCTATTTGGTGATGTAGCATTTGTAAATGTTTCTGCTGTGCTCTTGCCTCATTTAAATATATCACACAATGTTTTAAAACAAAAGGAAACAAAAAGAAGGAAATCCACAGTGATTTATTGGATAGAAGAACAGATCATCCTCCAGACAAGATTATTTTTATTAATTTAAATAATTATGTTAGTTAAGTAATTAAAAATGAATTATTTTTATTAACTTAAAGAAAGACAAATTTGGTATGATTTAACTCATATAGAAGGCAATAAAAAAATAAAAATTTTTAAAAAAAAGAAAAAAAGAAGACAAAACAAATTGTCCAATGTAACAAAGCCAAAACAAAGTCTTAGATACAAAGAACAAACACTGGTTGCCATTGAGGAGGAAGAGGGGATGAGAAGAGTAGTGAGAGAGACTAAGAGGTACAAGCTTTCAGACAAAATAAATGAGTGAATGAATGTACAACAAAGGGAATATAGTCAATAATATTGTAATAAATTTGTATTTTAACAGATGGTAATTAGACTTATCATGGTGATTATTTGTATTTTACAAAAGTGTCACATCATTATGTTGTGCACTTGAAATTAACCCGGTGTTGTAGGTCAATTATATTTCAATTAAAAATAATAGATGTATACTATCTTAGCCAGTTTTAAGTATACAATTCAGTGTTGTTCCTGTAGTCACCGTGTTACCTTCAGTGACTACATGGTGACATGTAGTCACCATGATGTACATTGCCTAAGTTTCAACTCTCATTTAAATTATAATTATAAATGAGAATTATAATTTAACTTTCATTTAAATAAAGCGTGAGTCTCTTTCCCAAATATTTTTCTTAATGTTTCATAAGTTATGTTGCCATTGTTTTCAACGTTTTCCAATGCTTATGTCATTTTGATCCCTTGAAGGTATCATGATACAGCAGGAGTACAGTTTTAGTATTTGGAAAGGGTTCTATAGCCAAGCAAGTCCCTAATGTTGTCTGCCATGTTGTTTTCTAAAGACTGATGATGTAAATTAACACTTACAAGATGCTTATTGGCCCTGCAACAATAAAGAGTTAATTGTATTAACTCTTCTAGCCTTATTGTCGGTGGTTTTCATTGTAGAAAATTTGGCAAATATAAGGAAGAAACATAAACTTTCATTTCATTGTGCTGCCCAGACTTCATCTTGTTTACATGTTGGTACTGTGTACATTTTTTTTTTACCTATAAGTATGTATATAACATTTTTAAAGGAAAAATTGGACCGAACTGATGGACCTAAATTAATAAAGAAAGAAAACAGTAAGTTTTTAAGAATATAAGAAAAAAAATTTGTACCAATTGATTTGAAGTCATCTGACAGAACAGGATCAAATCCTGGCTTTGTCATAATGGACCTTCATCTTTTACAAGCCATGCAACCTCCTTGATACCCAGGAGGCATTATGTATATTGATGATAACATCAATTATTCAAGAGAATGATAAGCTCATACTAGTAATTCAATTAGTACCTCTTATCTTAAAAAAAAAAAAAAACTACAGAAATTAAAATTGCTTTCTCTAGGCACTTGGAATTGAGGATATTTGTCAAGAAAAGGGTGGACTAATGCCTCTCTCCCCATTCCTGCGTAGGAATAATTATCCTTCCTTCCTTTATGCTGCATCTCCTCTGCTAGGCTCCAGGGATATACAAAAAGTTGGCTCTAGCTCTCAGGGACTGTATTTAAGTGAAATAGGATGGGACAAGCTGAGTGGGTCTATTTCTTTTTATTTTCACTCTAATTCAACATCAGGTGACTAAAAACCCCTTGGCCTGCCAAGATCTGAATAATTCAGTCTTGAGAACTAGTTAGCAGGCTGAGCAGCAGCTAAAAATGTTTTCTCTGATGACTGGGGGTGACTCCTGATGCATAACTGCTATTCCAGCATGTCGCCACTCATTTTAGAATGCAGTCATGAGTACAGTCTCTAGGGACAGAGTTTTGCAAATTTTATTCTCCTGAGACCTTCCAAAGCAAAGAAATAGAGGAAAAGAACAGAACGAGAAAGACTAGAGATCTCTTCAAGAAAATCAGAGCTACCAAGGGAACATTTCATGCAAAGATGGGCTCGANGGAAAAGACTCTGATGCTGGGATGGATTGGGGGCAGGAGGAGAAGGGGATGACCGAGGATGAGATGGCTGGATGGCATCACTGACTCGATGGGCGTGAGTCTGAGTGAACTCTGGGAGTTGGTGATGGACAGGGAGGCCTGGCGTGCTGTGATTCATGGGGTTGCAAAGGGACACGACTGAACGACTGAACTAAACTGAAGACCTTCCCCAGTTTTTGACTATACTACCCATCATCTTGTTTAAGAAAATGTTTTCTTATGGCTAAATTTTTTAGCTTAAATATGATGCATTTAAAAAGATTATATCACTACCATAAATAAAAAATCATTACTTCTTTCCATTAGTAGATGGTGACCATACAAGTACACAGATTGAAAATCAAATAATTTTGAAAAAAGTAGCTAAGGCCAAGCTCTGGGCACCTGGGTCACCCTGTCTTTGATACTGGTGGAGTTCCTGAAGTTGCAGGAGTTCCAAACTGGAACATAGGCTTTGAAGGAGTCAGGATTGGAGAAGTGTTCTAAAGGGAGTGACATTCCCTCTCTGACTTCCAGTCACTGTGTCCCAGCAATTGGCATGTCCTACCTCTGGCAAATGCCCTCTTGAAAGGCATATTTCACGTTCCAGAAGTTTGAAAGGAAGTTTTTTTTAGAGCTGACAGGTGTCAGGCACTGTGATAAATGCTCAACATACTTTATCTCATTTAATTTTCACAACAACCAATTTCATAAGTTCTATTATCCAAATGTTACAAGTAGGTAATCTAGTTTCAGGGATGTTAATTATTTGCCCAATTGGACTCCATGGCAGCCTGACTCCAAAGCTTAGCCTCTTCGCCACTGCATGCCTCTCTGTAGTGAACTCACTTCTTGCTCACGCAAACTCAGATATACATCCAGGTCAAGCAGGTATCCCTCCCACGTGAGCATTTCCTTTTTTTAATCAATAAAATAGCCATATGTACAGAAAGTCATTTTAGTAGAATAATGTACAACATAAAAGATAACGTTACTTCTTAGTAGATGGATTAGAAACATTCTAATAAGTGATAGAATAGACAAGTACAGTTTCCAACTGATAATCATAAAAATTTAGACTTTTGCTACTTTTGAGGTCCTTAGAGACGAATGAAGTAATAGGAAGTGAAATATCTACAATGAAATGCTAGAAAAAATGTCTTTCATAAAGGCCATTAGGGTATTTAAAATCATCAAAGCTGTAATACAGATGTGATTAAAATATACTGTAAAATGCCTGCAATAGAGTAGTTTAAGAATGCAAGGCTAATAATTTGCATCTGCCTAATACTTTGCATTTGCAAAGGAATTTTCAAACTCCTGCTAATTGGCTCTTAGAAAATTCTTCTAACATATCATTTACTTTGACTCAATGAGGAATGTAAACAATGATCATTTAAGCTGTTTAATCAAGGTTATCCTGTAAATACTGTGTGAGGAGAAGCAGAGAGTGTTCTTGCTTGTATATCTATCTGTTTCATGTCAGAAAGCTGTAGGAAAAGGAGAGAAGCAACCAGAGCTGAAAGCAGTGCTCATATGTTATGGTGGACACAGTAATGGTTCCCTAAGATTGTTGTTTTTTAGTTGCTCAGTTATGTTCAACTCTTTTGAGACCCAATGGACTGTAGCCCACCAGGAATCCCTCTGTCCATGGGATTTTCCAGGCGAGAGTAGCCATTTCCTTCTCCAGACGGTCTTCCCAACACAGGGTTTGAACCCACGTCTCCTGCATTGACAGGCAGATTCTTTACCACTGAGCTCCCCGAAGATATCTACATGCTAATCTCTGCACCTGAGAATATGTTCAGTTCAGTTCAGTAGGTTAGTCATGTCTGACTCTTTGCGACCCCCATGGACTGCAGCATGCCAGGCTTACCAGTCCATCACCGGTTCAAACTCGTGTACATCGAGTCAGTGATGCCATCTGTCTTCCCTTTCTCCTCCGCCTCCTTCTATGAAAAAGAAAAGGATTAAAGGTTGCAGATGAAATTAAGATTGCTAATCAGTTTACCTTGAGATGGGGAGAGTATCATGGATTATCCAGGTAGATCCAATATATGTGGAAGAGGGAGGCAGCATTCTCATGCTGCTGGAGACATGTTTGCATGAGAAGGACTCAGCCCAATGTTGCTGGCTTGAAGATGCGGGAATGGGCCATGAGCCAAGAACTGTAGAGGGCTTCAAGAAGCTGGAAAAATGCAAGCAATGAATTCTGCCTTAAGGCTTCCAGAAGGAGCATGGTCCTGTTTATGTCTTGACTTTAGCCTAGTGAGACTCATTTCACACTTACAACTTCCAGTACTGTAAGACAATAAATTTCTGTGGCTTTTAAGTCACTGCTTGCCATAACTTTTTATAGCAACAATAGAAAAGAGGTACAGACTTCTAAACACATGTGGACTCAGCAGGAGCAAAGAATAGCATGAATGTGGCAAATAAGACCCCATCCTTCAAAAATTCATACACCACCAGCCTAGTTAAAACACTGGATGTAACCACAGGAAGAAAACAACCATCATAAAATATGATATAGTTATCCTTAAGTAGACATCGTTGGTAATATATATACTTATTCATTATTGGAACATCTCTCTGGAATTCATTGTTGTTTTAATAGCAACACAAAAAAGAAAGTCCCATTATTGTTTGACCATATTTGTTGGTTTTACCAGCTTAATAATGCTTGTCATTAACACTACCTGCTGCTGCTGCGATTATAATTTTCAATAGTACAGATGTGTGAACTTTTGCAAGCTGTTTACTTTCTTACTGCTTCATCACCACAGCTGCAAAATAGGATAAGAACATTTCTTCACCGGGGTGCTATGAGGTTAAAAGGAATTAGTGCTTGTCAAACTCCAGAACAGTCGCTGGCACATATCAGGCACTCGCTACATCCTTGTAGCCTTAGATATAATTATTATGGTCATTGTCATCATCACTGCCATACACATCAGTGACTGCTGGAAGCCAGGCCTGAATCCAGCACACAGGCTTAGTATTTTATCCCGAGAAATTTGGGTTCAGTTTCTGCACATTTTCAGGTAAAGAAGCAGAAATAACCAAGATACAACCTAACCAGGTTGAAGAACTTCAAAAAGATGGAGTGAAGACTGTTCCTGAAATATTTGTCTGAAGTTCTGCTAAGCCTGGTTGCTAGATGTCTTCTGCTTTCATTACTTAAAGCTCGATTCTGTCCTAACCATTCAGAGGACAACGATATTCTGAAAGACAACTGATTTAGATATGCACTCCTTGGAAAAGGTCATTAGTATTATTTTATGCTCCCACTTTGTTTTAATATCTGAGAACATGAACTATTTTTTAACCCTGGAAGGGAATTATTTTGAGGCCATTTTCTCCTACTGGTAAAAACTGCATTGACATCAGGTTAGTTTGCCATGAAAGGAATGATATGGGATTGTTTTTAGGTATGTGTTCTTATAAAATGTAGAACATTTAAAAAATGTAGGATAGTGTAAGAAGAAAATCACAGTGTATCATAGCCCTTCACTAAAAAGTATTGATAATATTTGCCTGGAATTGTGAGTTTGTGTGTACATTCATAAAGCAGTTCACGTTTTAATACATGGTTTTATATTTCACTGTGGTTTGCCTATTAATTCATGATACATTTTTAGATTTTTTAACGTGAAACAGGGATTTTGTAAAATTTATATATTTTAGATGTGTAAGTTTAGTTCTGGATTTTGTTATATTTATAGATTTATTGACATGTTATTCCCAAGATTGTATTTGTAATTAACCTTAGGATAAACAAGACTATTAAACCACAAGTCTTAATGAGATACTAAAAGAAACTACCTTGTGTTAAGATATTGCATTGCATTTTTCTAGTATTTAAGTCCCTTTATGGGTAAGAATTGTGCTCCATAATCTTTATATTTTCTAAAGTCTGAATAATTGTTTTTTATGATAATCACTACATGATTTTCAAGTAAACATATGAAAAATATAAATGATTAGAGAATTGATATTGAGGTATTTTTAATCAACATTATGGTAATTATGGACAGTTATGATAAATTATCGTGTTGAATTTCAGAACATCCAATCTGAACATTGAAGTGATGAGTGAGAACTAGGAAATGTTAGAGTAGTCAGGATCAGGATGATACAAAAGTAAGGCCAATGGCTTCTTAAATATGACTGTCCAGAAGTATTGAGAATTTCCAGTAAATGAAGATACCGTCCATCTCTGTCTGTATTTTCAAGTATCTGTTGCTGATTTTCAACTTGGCTAACAATTTTAAGCTACATCAAGATGTAGGAATGCCTCAAGTTCAAGTAGTAAAATTTTTAAATACTAATAGAAGGCGATGGCACCCCACTCCAGTACTCTTACCTGGAAAATCCCATGGGCGGAGGAGCCTGGTAGGCTGTGGTCCATGGGGTCGCAGAGTCGGACACGACTGAGCGACTTCTNGCTACATCAAGATGTAGGAATGCCTCAAGTTCAAGTAGTAAAATTTTTAAATACTAATAGAAGGCGATGGCACCCCACTCCAGTACTCTTACCTGGAAAATCCCATGGGCGGAGGAGCCTGGTAGGCTGTGGTCCATGGGGTCGCAGAGTCGGACACGACTGAGCGACTTCTCTTTCACTTTTCACTTTTCATGCATTGGAGAAGGAAATGGCAACCCACTCCAGTGTTCTTGCCTGGAGAATCCCAGGGACGGGGGAGCCTGGTGGGCTGCCGTCTATGGGGTCGCACAGAGTCGGACACGACTGAAGTGACTTAGCAGCAGCAGCAGCAGCAGTGTGTTACTTGTACGTGCTTAGAGAAAAAAATATAAGGAAAATTCAGTATTTGGATAGCTATCTCTTTCCAACATACTTAAGTATAAGTAATTAAGCGATTAGAGTCAAAAATAAAATAGATTACTAAAATTGTTTAAGATTAAATATAAAACATTTATTTTCATACATTCTTGATAACTGCTCTGTCTTTAACACTTTTATATGATATAGAGCTTCAGTTTTTAATGGACAGTATCCTGCACACTTTAATAAGAGAGAAGAAATACAAAACAATTGTAATAATTCTTTCTGGTTCTTCACATTCTGAAGTCATCTTCTTTGTCTTCATGTTCATATTTTTATAAGAATTTGTACATAGATTTTATAAACTTCTAAATGTCAGCTATTAATGTAGCCCCATCAGGATTCCCATTGCTTTATTATTTTAGTTTAGAAAACAGCTTAGAATTTAGTCTTGTACAAACTATTCAGTCAGTTCAGTTGCTCAGTCATGTCTGACTTTGTGATCCCATGGACTGCAGCATGCCAGGCTTCCCTGTCCATCAACAACTCCCAGAGCTTGCTAAAACACATGTCCATCCAGTCGGTGATGCCATCCAACCATTTCTTCTTCTGCCGTCCCCTTCTCCCCCTGCCTTCAATCTTTCCCAGCATCAGGGTCTTTCCCAAGGAGTCAGTTCTTCTCATCAGGTGGCCAAAGTATTGGAGCTTCAGCTTCAGCATCAGTCCTTCAAATGACTATTCAGGAATGATTTACTTTAGGATTAACTGGTTGGATCTTCTTACAGTCCAAGGGACTCTCAAGAGTATTCTCCAACACCACAGTTCAAAAGCATCAATTCTTTGGCACTCAGCTTTCTTTATGGTCCAACTCTTGCATCCATACATGACTACTGGACAAACCATAACTTTGACTAGGTGGACCTTTGTCAGTAAAGTAATGTCCCTGTTTTTTAATACACTGCTTAGGTTTGTCATAGCATTTCTTTCAAGGAGCAAGCATCTTTTAATGCAGTGATTTTGCACTCCAAGAAAATAAAGTCTACCACTGTTTCCATTGTTTCCCCATCTATTTACCATGAAGTGAAGGGACTGGATGCCATGATCTTTGTTTCTTGAATGTTGTATTTTAAGCCTGTTTTTTTCACTCTCCTCTTTCACCCTCATCAAGAGGCTCTTTAGTTCTTCTTTGCTTCTTGCCATAAGGGTGGTGTCATCTGCATATCTGAAGTTATTGTTATTTTTCCTGGCAATCTTGATTCCAGCTTGTGCCTCATCCAGCCCAGCATTTCTCATGATATACTTTGCATATAAGTTAAATAAGCAGGGTGACAACATACAGCCTTGATGTACTCCTTTCCCAATCTGAAACAAGTCCTTTGTTCCATGTCCAATTCTAACTGTTGCTTCTTGTCCTGCATAGAGATTTCCCAGGAGGCAGGTAAGGTGGTCTGGTATTCCCATCTTTTTAAGAATTTTCCACAGTTTGTTGTGATCCACACAATCAAAGGCTTTGCCATAGTCAATAAAACAGATGTGTTTTTTGGAACTCTCTTGCTTTTTCAATGATCCAACAGATGTTGGCAATTTGATCTCTGGTTCCTCTGCCTTTTCTAAATCCACCTTGAACATCTGGAAGTTCACGGTTCATGTATTGTTGAAGCTTGGCTTGGAAAATTTTGAGCATTTCTTAGTGTGTGAGATGAGTGCAGTTGTGCAGTAGTTTGAGCATTATTTGGCATTCCCTTTCTTTGGGATTGGAATACACTGACTTTTTCCAGTCCTGTGGCCCCTGCTGGGTTTTCCAAATTTGCTGGCATATTGAGTGCAGCAATTTTACAGCATCACTGTTTAGGACCTGAAATAACTCAACTGGAGTTTCATTACTTCCACTAGCTTTTCTGGTAGTGATGCTTCCTAAGACCTACTTGACTTCACATTGCAAGGTGTCTGGCTCTAGGTGAGTGATCACACCATCGTGGTTATCTGGGTCGTGAAGATCTTTTTTGTATAGTTCTTCTTCTTGTCAATTCTTCTTAATATCTTTTCCTTCTGTTATGCCCACACCATTTCTGTCCTTTTTTGTGCCTATCTTTGCATGAAATATTCCCTTGGTGTCTCTGATTTTCTTGAAGAGATCTCGTCTTTCCCATTCTACTGTTTTCCTCTATTTCTTTGCATTGATCATGAGGAAGACTTTCTTATCTCTCCTTGCTTTTTCTTGGAACTCTGTATTCAGATGGGTCTCTATTTCCTTTTCACCTTTACCTTTAGCTTCTCTTCTTTTTCAGCTATTTGTAAGGCCTCCTCAGACAACCATTTCACCTTTTTGCAATTCATTTCTTTTTCTCAAGTTTTCAAACTTGAGTGAAGTGAAGAAGTACCCCAGTGTTTAGTTATCTGATGGGTGGTTCTTTCCTAGGCACTGATTCTAGGAAATTCTAATTTTTTCAAGCTCCCAAAGTGATTCTGAGGCCAGTGGGCCCTTGACTATGCGATAAGAAAAGAGCGAGGTCACAGTGGGGCCGTGAAGCTGTCCTCAAGTGTTAATGGAATTGAGAAGTTTTGTAGAGGCACCTGGTGTTTTAATCACTTGCTGTTGTGTGATCTCTATACAGAATTCATGTGAACTGTGAGCACAGGTTCCAAGAGGCCGCAGGTTGCTTCTACAAGTGGTAGGAGAAACGCTTTGCTAGATCTGCTATTTACCTTCGGGTGAGGAATAGCTACCAAACATCAGGAAAGGGTGGAGGGTTACATGCTTGTTGGTATTGCTTTCAACGAACGGGCAGAAATTCATTCTCTTCTTTGTTTTAGTATGTACATATATCTTCTAGTATATTGCCACTTGTAAGATATTTTACAATGCCCACAGAAGAATGTGAATCTTCTAAAGGTGCGTTTTTAGTTATATTCATATATTGTGACCTCATATGTAATTCTGCACATATCAAAACTGTTGAAAGATGTTAGTGTCTAACATAGTGATAATCAAGTGATAATCAAACTCTTGCTGATATAATTAAATTGTGTGATTCCACTAAAAAGTGAGGACATGGAGTATATTTATTGCATCTTTGGTTTACATACTTTAGCAATAGCATTCATTTTCACAAAAGGAATTTAGGAAGAAAAATATAAACTATTTGGTCATTGTTCTCAATCCATCCATGGTTAGCCATGCTCTCCTTTTTCTTCTACCATTGCCACCATCTTGTTTTTTTGAGAAAAGAGGGAGACAAAGAAATAAGGGAATGCCAACATGGTTTTCTCCTGCTCAGAGCTGGGACAGTTGAATTAAATTTGCCAGTGAAACTGAAGTTAATTCTCTTTTTAATCTGATCAACTGATCATGTGCTTTCTGTTCACTGAAAAGCCCAAGAAGGGGACTGCAATTTTATTTCCTTTTCTCAGTAATAGTGCCTGCAGGGTGCTTTGATATCCAAATCAGAGTCGGCAGTAGATGATGTGAACTTAACCCCATCTCTGGGACTTACTATTGGTGTAACCTTGGACAGTTCTCTCAAACTTTCTAACTTGTGTCTTCTCAAGCTTAAAATTTTGTTTTTGACTAATATTGAATTAAAATATTTTTCTTAAAACTGTAACCCTGTGAATAGTAAAAAAAAAAAAAAAAACCCTCATAATATTCATATGAATGCATTTCTTATATTATTATGATTGACTGGAATTCCAGTGTATGTTACTTTGAAATTTGTCACATTTACAATCAAGTGTTAAGTTGGTACCTAATTAGACACAAAGCTCCACTGTAGCTGAATTGAAGATACCTTGGCTTGGTCAATGAATTCTTTCCTGCTCAGATTCAAGCAAGATGAGCTTTTGTTCAGTTGTTTAAATGGGAATGGAGAAGGAGGACTCATGCTGTGAAGGTAGCTTCTCCCCTAAGGGAGGGGAAGAGAGGTATTTTAAGGGGTAGGAGGCAGACAGGTCATCAGGGCTTTAGGAAAAGCATGGAAATCTCCTGGGGTAGCTGGGGGCAGCTGGGCAAGCATAGGCTTCCAGGCTCCTTTGCACAGGCAGACACTGTGCTCAGGAGAGCACAAAACCCACTGTGGGCAGAGATCGTAGCATGGTAGTAAAGCAAAGATAACTTTAGGTCATCTCGAGCTTTCACGTGCGTAGGCACGTCCTGTGTTCATCAGAGTTGGTTTGGGGTGGTTGACTGCTGTCTATCTCTCAGAGCATAGATCTCTCAAAATGCAGCTGCAGAGCATCTCTGCCAGACACCAGGTAGTTTTGAAACAAACACAGAGGTAAATCAGGGAAAGTGTCCTTCAGCTCTCAGGAGTTGGTATGGAAACACAGAGATAAATCAAGGCAGGGAAAGCGGTGATTTGAACCTAATTTGCCCGCTGTCTTGAATCTAGCCAGTTCAGTCTGGTTTTGTCACTCATCTTTGTGGCATCCATTGGTAAAACACATCTATTCTCTATGGCTAAAGACCGTTTCTGCGCCTGGAGCCTGAGCTACATAGCATTAGTGACAAAGGCACTTTTCAGTAAAAACCTCAGGGACTTGTACTGAGGATGGAGGTGGGGATGGAACAGTAAATATCCTTCGTCCATGCATACGTTGTTAGGCAGTTGAGACATAGGAGAAAAGAACAAAGTGGAGGGAAAATCAGATATTGTCTTTATTATTCAAAGTTGGCATTGGCTAATGTAGTGTCTGTCTAACTTGCCTTTAGATAAGCCACAAAGAATATAAGGGCATCACTGCATGGAATGAAAGTATTTATTTCCTTAATTAGTAACCTCGTCTAGGTTAATGAAATGAGCATATTCTTTTCTTTTTCTTCTTTTACTTGAAGTAGATCCATAGTTTAAGCCTTTTCTTCAAAGTAAAGTGGACCATTAGATACTGCCCAAAGTTCTACCAACTGGGAAAATTTCCATTCCCCATTCTCTTCTGGGAACAACTATGAGTGGGCTGAAACTATGAGTAGTGATTACTCATCTTGGACTAGTGCCAGTATATTTTCAGACACAAGTCACGTAGTAATTTGTTTTATCTTACTTACTATATTGGTGGTGGTGATGGGGATGGGGTTGAACAATTCCAGAGACTTATATTTTTCACTTCCTAAATAATATCCTCAGTGTCTGTAAGGATTCTGCCATTTGCTGCATATATGTATTGCCCACATACATCCCTGGCTTAAAAAAATAAAAAAACCCCACAGGATAGCTCTGTAGATCCACTGAAACTGTGATTAGATATATCCCCAAGCAAGATGTTATTTATTATTACATCTGACTTCCTTAAGTTCCCGTTTACCACTGTGCTATTGCGGCATTTGGGCTCCATAAAAATGATGGTACACATGGCCGCAAGTCTCTGCAGGAATGCTTTGGAAAAGATTTCTTATGTTGAAAGCATAGAAGAATCTTTCTCAAAGAAATTTGGGCTTTCCTAAGTCAAAAGGGTCTGAGACTGTAAACCAGATAGGAGACTGTGAATCCCCACTATTGCAGCTTAGGTCAGTCTCTGCACCAAACCTAGAGTTGTTTTGTTTAAAAAGGGGAAACTGAAGCTTCATAGGCTGTGCATATATTTCATTCCTAAGGACCTTCAGATCAATTAGTTTCCATAACAGATCCCTGCAGTGGAAAACTCTTTGATTACTTAAATTGCCAGTAATGGTGAAGTGTTGCCATTTATTCTCTACCAGTCCAGACTTCATTATTCCCCCACTGACATCAAAAACTTCAGGTCAGCAGTCCAGTTGTCATCATTGTCTCTGGGCTACAGAGGATAGACATCACAGAGCTTTTCATGAGTGAATGTTTTAATGCTCACTGGAGGAAATGTCAGAATACTCTAGAGCAAGGGTCAGCGCACTACAGCCAACAAGCAGAATCCAGCTGTTGGGCTGTCTGTGTACACCCTGTAAGGTAAGAATAGTTTTTACATTTTAAAGGGCTATAAGAAAGAAAAAAATAAAGCAGGAGGAGTAAAAGAAGGAAGGGAGGGAGGAAGAAGGAGAGAGGAAGAAAAAGGTAAAAGAGGAAGAAAAGAGAAAAAAAAAAAGGAACAAAGAAAAATAATGAATATATTGTGTGTGGCCCACACAGCCTAGAGTATTATCTAGCCCTTTACCAAAAAAAAAAAAAGAAAAAAACCTTGCATGCTGACCCCTTCTCTCCTTCATAGTAGGCAAATTCTAGCATTGTAGTCACATTGATTGTAAGCCACTGTGGAATCCAAGCTTTGATTATACATCATGCTGCTGCTGCTGCTGCTGCTAAGTCACTTCAGTTGTGTCTGACTCTGTTCGACCCCAGAGACCGCAGCCCACCAGGCTCCCCCATCCCTGGGATTCTCCAGGCAAGAACACTGGAGTGGGTCGCCATTTTCTTCTCCAATGCATGAAAGTGAAAAGTGAAAGTAAAGTTGCTCAGTCGTCTCCGACTCAGCAACCCCATGGACTGCGGCCCACCAGGCTCCTCCGTCCATGGGATTTTCCAGGCAAGAGTACTGGAGTGGGGTGCCATCATAATCGGCTGCAAATGCTGCTCAGGTACTTGAGATAACACATCACATTCTGCCTCCTATATGAGTGTAACTATTTTGAATTCAGTTGGATTTAATCCTCTATTTTGCCCTCCTTGGTCTAATAACGTTTAAAATCCATTCCATAGTACTTTCCAGGCTCATGCTGATATATATTGTCAAGGTCCTGTAATAATTTCTATGTTTGAAATAGTTTCTCTAGAATATTCCTTTCACTTATGGGATCTAACTTTAGTTATTGGGATTAGAGGCTGTCAGTTGGGGATGTTGGCATGGATACTGAGAAAAGTTGACATCACTGATGGGGCAGATGCCTCAAAAGCTCTTGAAAACTTTTAACTTGATTCAATTTAATTTTTATTTACTTATTCTTACAAGGAGCACAGGTTCCCTTGGTTAAAAAAGATGCAGGGATATTTGGGAGCTGAAATTTTTAGCCTCATCTCTGCCCCCTAGTCTTTCTAGATCTCAAGTCTTAGGATTCCAAAGCTTTCTAAATAGTGCTTTTATATTAGTTTATGATTCTTGGAGGATTTTGTCTACTACTGGAATTGTAGCCCTGTCTTTGTGTGAATGCTTGCTCTCTAGAACAGAGAAGTCATAATACCAACCTGCTCCATCTCGGTAATCCCTGTTGCCACCATAGACATTTGATCTCCGAAAACTTTCTCCTCCACTGACAATCCATCCCATTATACTACTATGCCATTATGGTGCTCCTGTGTGCCCCACATTGCCAGTGTACTATTCTTCCTTGATGAGAGGTTGCTTGTGTTCTCCACAATTATTGAGATCAACCCAATTCTAAAATCCATGTTATAGAGTCTATTTCCTGGACCACCCCTGATACCTGTATTTATTAGGATCCCAGCAAGAAACAGATGCCACTGTCAAATAATTCAGCTGAAAAAATGTATATTATGATGTGCAGGATGAAGAACCCAAAGAGGGTTAGTGAACCGTTTGAAGACGAAGAACAAATCTTTTACTAGGCCAGTGAGGGAAGTGGAGAAAAGATGGTTGCAAGAGATGCATGAAAATTGAAACCACAGAAGAATCACAGAAGAAAAAATAGCTCTGCCAAAATTAGAATTGGGGAGTGAGTGACAGGACCAATAAATAACCCTATCATTCCTTTCTTTCCCCTTCTGGCGTTCCATTGGCATGGGCTTGGGAGCCTGGGTGATGAAATCCATAGGGAAGGACTCAGTCTGCAGAGATCACAAAAAATATTCAGGTCCTAAGGAACTCATTTTTAAATGTGAGTTGGAGAAATGAGAAACACCGAAGATATTGTATGAGCTGATACTACTCCCATATTTAATTGATTCTGATAATGTGTTTTGTTTTAGGTGAGTAAAATTCTCTGGAATCAGAATTCATCTTAAAATTTGCAGTATATCATATTTTATTTGATCACAGTATTCTTTTCTTAAAGGAATATCAAATAATGGGCTGTCTCATGGTTGATGTTCTCCAATTCAGTAATCTATAGAGTAATGGCAATAAAAGAAGGGAAGGGATATGGACATTGCAGAAATAGAATTCCATCAATTTTTACTGAGTCAGTTTGAAACATTCTAAAACCTCACAGATCTAGTACCTTTTATGTTTATAATTTTAAATTATTAGCAATATGCATTGGCAATAAAGAGTGATAGAGATAGGAGTTGAATGAGATTTTCAGTTTATACATGAGGGGATAGGTGGTCCTTGCAAAATAATCCTGTAACAATTAACACCATGCTTTCCTTACAGAAAAATTTCTCTTTCAAGGTTGTCTGTGAAGCATAAAAACATTTATTTGCATGTTAAAAGGAAAAAGAAAGGGGACAGTTCTGCATTTTTTGGTGGTAGCTGTTCCTCCCCATGCTGAAAAGTATTATTTTAAAGTGATATGTTGGTACCTTGCTGTATTTGAAAAGAAAAACTAAATTAACAACTATGTTTATAGAGATTTCTCCTGAAGAAGACGCTAAGAAATGGACATGAGACCAAGTAGTTTAAAGATTAGCCCGTGAAGCACTAGTAAGAGAATTGGGAATGTGAGACAAGAAAGGGAGAAAAGCAAATACTGTTTATATTAATAAGCAGAATAATGTGATGGGCAAGCCTAATTCAGTACCACTGGGAACCTTCTCATTAGTGTGTACAACAAACCTAAGAACTGTTGCACTGAAGGATGGAGAAGCTGACCTATTTACACACTGACTTACATCCCTCATTGACTGAGGGTTGCCCCTAGCCCTCCGTGCTCTAACTCCCCAGCACTTCCAAGCTGCCGAATAGGCACACAGAAGCTTTCTCAGATACAGAGGAAGTCTTCAGAGGCACAGTAGAGGTTGGAAGTGGTCAATGTGGTTAACAACTGAACATCAAGCTGAAGCTCCTGGGTCAGGAAGGTGTGGGATGCACACAGAAATACACAGAAAATGCCTGGTACTTTTGAAAGTAAAAGTGAAGTTGCTCAGTCGTGTCCGACTCTTTGCGACTCCATGGACGGCAGCCTACCAGACTCCGCAGTCCATGGGATTTTCCAAGCAAGAATACTAGAGTGGGCTGCCATTTCCTTCTCCAGGGGATCTTCCCAACCCAGGGATTGAACCCAGGTCTCCCACATTGCAGACAGATTGAACCCAGGTCTCCTACATTGCAGAGAGACGCTTTACCATCTGAGCCACTAGGGAAGCTTTAGGCCACTATTGATAAGTGAAATTAACCAACTTTTGTGGAGGAGAAATATGAGTGATAGTGTATTTTGCTACCTTACTGCCTTTGGAAAATCCTTAGTTTTGTTCCCCTGTTGTATTAGAGTACAAATTAGAGTATAAGACCAATTCAGTTACCTATATAATTTGAATAATGATATACATTTGTGTATGATTAGATCAAGATTAATGTTCATGCATGATGGCTCTAAATTATTTCCTTGTATATTTTTGTTTTCTTCTGCACTTTGGTTACCAGTTAGAAAACTATAATATTGAAAAGATGCATCATTCAGTCCTTCTCCATTATACACAAACATGGGTAAGAGATGAAATCTTACTCAAAAAGAGGAAAATCTGCCATTTGAAGCTGTGCATATATAATAGGAAATATTTAGATTCGTGATCAGTCTCTCCCTTTTGGCAATATGTAGTCTAATTTAATCTCATAGCAAAAGCAATTATCAATATCAATTATTAGTACAAATTTTCTTCAGACTTAAAGATGTGTTCAGTATTTTGTAAGATAAATAAAAAAGGCATCATTATGGAATCTTAAGGAACACTTTATAATAAATTTAAGTCTATTTTGTTCCTACCATTGTAGTGTAAGCTGGCATTTACTTTATGTTGCTAGACCTGAGATTTACATTGTAAATAATTTATTTGCAGACCATAATTGCTTCTTCAGTAGCAATTTCCCTTTATCTTGGTGACACTTGACAGGAATGAACATTCTGTGTTTCTATATTTCAGGTTCATCCTTTATGGTTTCATTTCACAGCCTATAAAATTTGGCTAACATTAATAACAATAACTCTTTAAATAGGCAGAATAATGATTTAGGTTTGATATAATTCAAGTGCATAAAATGAAGTTCATTTCAAGGCTAGTAGGCTCCTCTTGAGAAATCATAGAGAACTGTTGTTGAGTCTGCAATTCAGTTGTTTCTCAAGGATAGGCTTTTTTCTAGAATAAGGAAAAAGAAAGTCATGGCTGTGAAAGGCCTTTTAATTAACTTTTGTATTTTGACTCAACACAATTTTATACAAAAAGTTTGGAAGGTGACTTAAAGACCATTTACTATCTTCCAGCCATGACAAGTTAATCAAAGTGATCATCAGTAAAACAAAAATAACAAGGCCAACTCCGTACAGTTTTATGAATAGTAAATGAAGCAATGCTTGTTAAATGCTCTGAAACATAACTAGTTCATGAAACATCTCAATAAATAATATTTGATAAAGAGTAAAAGCCTCAACTAATGAAATCCATAGGAAAGAGAGAGATTTAATGTTATTCTTAGTTTCTGAAAATTGGCAAACAGAGGTTGCTAAGTATAAGTCAAATATAAATTTTAAAGGAAGGCACAATTTTAGCTTAAGAAAAAAATGGACTCTTAAGTGTTGAGAGAAACTTCCTGTCTAATTTCCTTGGGAAATTTTGAAAGATAGGTTATGATTGTCTCTGGAATTGATTTTCTATGGTTATCTCCCTATGGTAGTGTGATATCCAACCATATAATGGGGTGGTATTCATTCTGTGCTTTAATACATTCTTATAGCTTGATCTATAATTTCGGAGATTTATGTTTTAGTCAGGAAGGAAGTTATGTACATTCTTCACAGACATCCATACTCCTGTAGTGTTGGTTCATTTCCTCTTTTTTCCTTGATAGGAAACCAGGTTCCCAGTGAATTTCACATACTTTCCATATTTGATTTTAACTCATAATCTGCTTAATAGAGACTAATCTAGCTCATAGCACTACAGAGAATCTATTTTAGCCTTTTAAATAATGTTATTGTGTCCTCCGCTATTAGAGGTTAAAAGTGCAGACTAAAGAGTCAGACCGCCTGTGCTGGAATCCTAATTCCAAAATCAAATTTACTTTTCTCATCTGTAAAATAAGAATAATATTAGAGTAAACAGGGTAAATTTAGAAGATTAAGTGAAATAACATATGTAAAACAGCAAGAGTCCTAGTTTATGTTAAGTGCTTGATAATTTGTTATTAGTTTTATTTTTACTCTAATTATTCCAGAACTAAATAACAACCTACTCTGGCTATATGTAAGATAGGAAAATTTTTCCCCTACTGTTCCTCAAATATAGAAATGCTGAATTATAACACTATGTTTGTGTTGGTTTAATAAATATTTATTTAGCATTGAGGCTGGGTGAAACACTACATAGAGAAAAACAGAATTATGCTGATGATTCATACAGAACTCGTGTATGATTCCCATATGTTTTCTGCCAGATGTTTTTCCTCATTCTGTGATATAAATGTATTTTAAAATATATTTATATACACTTGTTGAATATCTGTTCAAGAAATTATGCTATGCTTTGTGTAGGGATAAGTGAATTGAAAGAGGCAGCATCTTCCTTGGAGATGCTATTTATATCATGAGGAAAGACATAGATAAATCGATAAAGATACAATAATTCTCAGTCACTGTGTTATTATTTGCAATTTCAATGGTGTAAAAAATGCATATTATATCCAGAGGGAAAAAATATTTATGGAATACAGCAGCTTTGGTGTTTTGGTTTTTGTACTTAATACCTTAGCAAACTAATTTTTAAAAATCATTGCATTGTTTTATAAAGAAATACAATTTTACTACAAGAATATTAGTGATATGGAAGAGTAACATAAAAGAAGTCATATGTCTCTCAAAATCTACCTCTCATGTACAACTGTTGCTTGCTCACAGCCAATAGAATTATGCTGCACTTTGAGTTAGATGGGCACGATTATTTAAAAGTGAGAACATAATCTATATGCTATTTTTAAATAAAATAATTTTAAATGACACGAAGTAATATCAAGTAAAATCAAAGAACATTAATGATCAGATAACTTTTTTTTACCCAGAACACTGTCCATTTCATTTACTATTAAGAAAACTGAAGTTACAAAAAATAGTGAAAGAATTGAGTCACTTTATATTCAAATTAATATTAAATGACTGAATTCTGTGAAAGATGATGTTAATACTTTATACTTTCTTCTCCTCAGATGCTCAGTTTTTCCGTTCTATGGTCACTTCTATTTCATCAAGATTTTTAACCTTTGCATTTTGCAGTGCTAGCCTAATCCTTAGGATACTTAGTCTTTGACCTATATGTACATGTATTCAAGTTACCATGTGTTCTTTTTCCAAAGTTTTTACGTTTCCATTTTGCTTACTTTTATTCTTCTATTTGCTGGCTGGATTTTATTCTTTATTTAAATTTTGATTATAGTTACACCTGAATATTGAACAATGATAAAACATCTCTAATAAAAATCAGCAATTCTTTGCTCTTCCCTTCGCCAGAAACAACTCCATCCCCTCCTCATTCAGTGCAGTTCAGTCACTCAGTCATGTCCGACTCTGCGACCCCATGGACTGCAGCACGCCAGGCTTCCCTGTCCATCACTCTCAGAGCTTGCTCAAACTCATGTCTATTGAGTTGGTGATGCCATCCAACCATCTCTTCCTCTGTCATCCCCTTCTCCTCCTGCCTTCAATCTTTCCCAACATCAGGGTCCTTTCCAGTGAGTCAGTTCTTCGCATCAGGTGGCCAAAGTATTGGAGTTTCAGCTTTAGCATCAGTACTTCCCATGAATATTCAGGACTGATTTCCTTTAGAATTGACTGGTTGGATGTTCTTGCAGTCCAAGGGACTCTCAAGAGTCTTCTCCAGCACCACAGTTCAAAAACATCACTTCTTCAGTGCTCAGCTTTCTTTATGGTCCAACTCTCACATCCATACATAACTACTGGAAATACCATAGCTTTGACTAGATGAGTTTTTGTCAGTAATGTCTCTGCTTTTTAATATGCTGCCTAGATTGCTCACAGCCTTTTTTCCAAGGAGCAAGTGTCTTTAATTTAATGGCTACAGTCACCATCTGCAGTGATTTTGGAGCCCATGAAAAATAAAGTCTGACACTGTTTCCACTGTTTCCCATCTATTTGCCATGAAGTGATGGGACCGGAAGCCATGATCCTCATTTTTTGAATGTTGAGTTTTAGGCCAACTTTTTCTCTTTCCTCATTCACTTTCATCAAGAGGCTCTTTTGTTCTTCTTTGCTTTCTGCCATAAAGGTGGTGTCATCTGCATATCTGAAGTTATTGATATTTCTCCTGGAAATTTTGATTCCAGCTTGTGCCTCATCCAACTCAGCATTTCTCATGATGTACTTTGCATATAGGTTAAATAAGCAGGGTAACAACATACAGCCTTGACATTCTCCTTTCCCTATTTGAACCAGTCTGTTGTTCCATGTCCAGTTCTTCCAGTTGCTTCTTGTCCTGCATAGAGATTTCTCAGGAGGCAGGTGAGGTGGTCTGGTATTCCCATCTCTTGAAGAATTTTCCACAGTTCATTGTGATCTACACAGTCAAAGGCTTTGGCATAGACAGTAAAGCAGAAGTCCGTGTTTTTCAGAAACTCTCTTGCTTTTTCGATGATCCAATGGATGTTGGCAATTTGATCTCTGGTTCCTCTGCCTTTTCTAAACCCAGCTTGAGTATCTGCAAGTTCACTGTTCTTGTACTGTTGAAGCCTGGCTTGAAAAATTTTGAGCATTACTTTGCTAGAGTGTGAGATGAATGCAATTGTGCAGTAATTTGAACATTCTTGGCATTGCCTTTCTTTGGGATTGGAATGAAAATGGACCTTTTCCAGTCCTGTGGCCACTGCTGAATTTTTCAGATTTGCTGGTGTATTGAGTGCAGTACTTTCACAGCATTATCTTTTAGGATTTGAAATAGCTCAACTGGAATTCCATCACCTTCACTAGCTTTGTTCATAGTGATGCTTCCTAGGGGCCACTTGACTTCACATTCCAGGATGTCTGGCTCTAGGTGAGGGATTACACCATCGTCTTTATATGGATTGTGAGGATCTTTTTTGTATAGTTCTTTTGTGTATTCTTGCCACCTCTTCTTAATATCTTGTGTTTCTATCAGGTCCATACCATTTCTGTCCTTTATTGTGCCCATCTTTGCATGAAACGTTCCCTTGGTATCTCTGATTTTCTTGAGGAGTTCTCTAGTCTTTCCCATTCTGTTGTTTTCCTCTATTTCTTTGGATTGATCACTGAGAAAGGCTTTCTTGTCTCTCCTTGCTATTCTTTAGAACTCTGCATTCAAATGGGTATATCTTTCCTTTTCTCCTTTGCCTTTAGCTTCTCTTCTTTTCTCAGCTATTTGTAAGGCCTCCTCAGACTACCATTTTGCCTTTTTGCATTTCTTTTTCTTGGGGATGGTCTTGCTCACTGCTTCCTGTACAACGTCACGAACCTCCATCCACAGTTCTTCAGGCACTCTGTATATCAGATCTAATCCTTTGAATCTCATCCCCTCCTAAGAACCTTAAGAACCTTTGTTAGTCTTCCAAATTCTATTGTTACTCTATTTTGTGTTTCCTCTATTATTTCTTAGTTTACTAATTCTATTACCTATTTTTTTCCTATAATATGCTAGATAAGGATTTCAATCTATTAGCCTTTGAGAGTCTTTCCTTATTCCCCAGTGTATTTAAATCACAACTTGAAGCTAAACCACTAGACATATTTTACATTAATATGATTGTTTAGTCAATTTTGGGCTGCTTTAATACAATACCATAGACGTGGTGGCCTGAACAACGAACAGTTATTTCTCATAGTTCTGGAAGCTACAAGTCCAAAGTCAGGGCACCAGCAGGTCAAATCCTGGTGAGGTCCCTCTGCTGGGTTACAGACTGCTGACGTCTTTCTGTGATCTCACATGGCACGAGGGGCAAGGGAGCTCCCTGGAGTCTCCTTTATAAGTGCTCCAATTTCATTCATGAGGGCTCCATTCTCATGACCTCATCCCCTCCTAATTCCATCACACTGAGGGCTATTGTTTCAATATATGACTGTAGGGGGAGGACAAAAATATTCAGTTCATAACAATGATTATATGCACATTTATACTATTAATCCAAATAGTACATAATGACCCTGCTTTCTTTTTTTGCTTTGTTTTGCTCTGTTTTTCTGCTATTAATTTTACTTTCTTTTGTAGTTTGCATGTAAAAGATAATATACCTATCTTTAATTTTTTTAAATGTCCAATAAGAACTTTCAAACCATTAGCATTTTTCCTCAAATTTTCAAATATATGATATAATCTTACAATTGTTTTATTTTCTTTGGATCTCCCTCCTGAAATGCTCCCTTCTTCTATTATAAGTCCCTTGCCTCTTAAACAGGTGCCATCCTGAAACTCTTTCTTTTTCTCTTGGTATTTTAGTTTACATTTTTATTGCGCTATAACTTACATTTCCAGTTTAAGATATATAGATGAATAGATTTTTATGTAAGTGTACTTTGTGTAACAACCACTCAGATCAAGATATAGAACATTTTCAGAACCCCAGCATGTTCCCTCTTATCTGTTTCCATCCATTAATCCTACCTCAAATGTTTTGATCTGTATCACCATGGGTTGCTTTTGTTTTTTTTTTCTTCTGTTTTTTAACTTCATATAAACACTGTCATTCAGTATATACTTGTGTTTTCTTTCACTCAACATTACGTCTTTGGATTCATCCATTCACGTTAGCAGTGATTCATTTTTATTGCTTTACAATATTCTATAGTATGAAGATACTATAAAATATTTTTGTAAGAGCTGTCTTATAATTTATCATCATGTGGCCTTGAAACTTCTCTGTAAAAAATATATCAACCTGATATTTTTCTCCTCCTGGATGACTTGCTTTCTTTCCTGGATATATGAAGAGGTTTTATAATAATCATTAAACCAAGAGAAATTTAATCAAGATGTGTTTTCTCTAACAGTTTTTCCATGCAACTGGTTTCTTTTCTTCCATATTTTAAAGATTTTAAAATTATATTTAAATTTTTTGATATGTCCTTTGTTCTCTTCTATTTCAGGTTTTTGGAGTATCTTTGTATCAATGTTTTCCTTTTTTGGCTCTTATCCATATATATCATATTTTTCATCAGTTCTTTAATTTTGTTCTCTCTTTTTGTGTTTACTATGAAAATATAAAGCTTTACTTTGAGGCCAGAGATAAAATCTTATCTATGTCTAATCTAGCCAGTGCTTTTTCTCATTTATTATCTGAGCAATGGTCCTGCTTTTGGCTTTTGATCTTTTTATCTATTTATTATACCCTTTCAAATGATTCTTTTAAAAATATCAAATCAACTTGTTTTTGACCTTAGGTTTTATGTAATTAATTTTTTAATACTCTGAAGAACTTTTCTTGTGTTTTTCTTCCTTGCTTATCATTTCTCCTAGTTGTTTCACGTTGTGCTGCTTTCATTATGATGATGATCAGAGTATTATCGTTCGTGTGGTTGCCATCATCTCTTTCAATAACTACGAGTTTGCGTTGCTAATCCTTTCATCTTGCTCATGATTCTCTTAGCTCATTTTAGACTTTCTATTTGCTTAATATTGTCTGGGTAAATTATCCTTAAGTTCTCTTCCCTACTGGCTACTTTTTATTTTTCCATGCAAGCTATAGTTTGAGAGAGAATATCTATATTCCAGTCAGTTGTTAGGGCGTGAGAGAAAAGAGGAGGAGAAAGGTCTGGCAGTATGACTGTCACTTTGGAGGTAGTGGATTATAGTCTCTAATGAGACCTTTTCTGCAAGACCCCTCCCAGTACTCAGGGATGCTCTTGATTTCTGTGCAATTTGACTGGCTTCCCTGCCTCACCTCGAGTCCTGCCTTCTACAGGATTCAGCCTTTTTTGCTTCTGCAGACGTCCCTGACCAGTTTCCAATTAGGGAAGAGATTCATGACCACCCTGCCAGTTTGGTGGTTTATAAGTTTTCCCATAAGTTCTGGTTTTAGGATAGGAGATAAACAGGGCTAGCATTGCCTCCCTAGAACCTCTGATTTATTTCATCAACATTAACTTTTTACTTTCTGACATAAGACTCCCTTGTTTTCATTATTGAATTTTTTTCTTTTTTTTTTATTTTATTAGTTTTCTGGGCATGGAAATTCTATAATCTGCCTTGATGTACCCATCTTTACCTGGAAGAAGTATTTTCAGGTCCTCCAACATNTCCTCAGACTACCATTTTGCCTTTTTGCATTTCTTTTTCTTGGGGATGGTCTTGCTCACTGCTTCCTGTACAACGTCACGAACCTCCATCCACAGTTCTTCAGGCACTCTGTATATCAGATCTAATCCTTTGAATCTCATCCCCTCCTAAGAACCTTAAGAACCTTTGTTAGTCTTCCAAATTCTATTGTTACTCTATTTTGTGTTTCCTCTATTATTTCTTAGTTTACTAATTCTATTACCTATTTTTTTCCTATAATATGCTAGATAAGGATTTCAATCTATTAGCCTTTGAGAGTCTTTCCTTATTCCCCAGTGTATTTAAATCACAACTTGAAGCTAAACCACTAGACATATTTTACATTAATATGATTGTTTAGTCAATTTTGGGCTGCTTTAATACAATACCATAGACGTGGTGGCCTGAACAACGAACAGTTATTTCTCATAGTTCTGGAAGCTACAAGTCCAAAGTCAGGGCACCAGCAGGTCAAATCCTGGTGAGGTCCCTCTGCTGGGTTACAGACTGCTGACGTCTTTCTGTGATCTCACATGGCACGAGGGGCAAGGGAGCTCCCTGGAGTCTCCTTTATAAGTGCTCCAATTTCATTCATGAGGGCTCCATTCTCATGACCTCATCCCCTCCTAATTCCATCACACTGAGGGCTATTGTTTCAATATATGACTGTAGGGGGAGGACAAAAATATTCAGTTCATAACAATGATTATATGCACATTTATACTATTAATCCAAATAGTACATAATGACCCTGCTTTCTTTTTTTGCTTTGTTTTGCTCTGTTTTTCTGCTATTAATTTTACTTTCTTTTGTAGTTTGCATGTAAAAGATAATATACCTATCTTTAATTTTTTTAAATGTCCAATAAGAACTTTCAAACCATTAGCATTTTTCCTCAAATTTTCAAATATATGATATAATCTTACAATTGTTTTATTTTCTTTGGATCTCCCTCCTGAAATGCTCCCTTCTTCTATTATAAGTCCCTTGCCTCTTAAACAGGTGCCATCCTGAAACTCTTTCTTTTTCTCTTGGTATTTTAGTTTACATTTTTATTGCGCTATAACTTACATTTCCAGTTTAAGATATATAGATGAATAGATTTTTATGTAAGTGTACTTTGTGTAACAACCACTCAGATCAAGATATAGAACATTTTCAGAACCCCAGCATGTTCCCTCTTATCTGTTTCCATCCATTAATCCTACCTCAAATGTTTTGATCTGTATCACCATGGGTTGCTTTTGTTTTTTTTTTCTTCTGTTTTTTAACTTCATATAAACACTGTCATTCAGTATATACTTGTGTTTTCTTTCACTCAACATTACGTCTTTGGATTCATCCATTCACGTTAGCAGTGATTCATTTTTATTGCTTTACAATATTCTATAGTATGAAGATACTATAAAATATTTTTGTAAGAGCTGTCTTATAATTTATCATCATGTGGCCTTGAAACTTCTCTGTAAAAAATATATCAACCTGATATTTTTCTCCTCCTGGATGACTTGCTTTCTTTCCTGGATATATGAAGAGGTTTTATAATAATCATTAAACCAAGAGAAATTTAATCAAGATGTGTTTTCTCTAACAGTTTTTCCATGCAACTGGTTTCTTTTCTTCCATATTTTAAAGATTTTAAAATTATATTTAAATTTTTTGATATGTCCTTTGTTCTCTTCTATTTCAGGTTTTTGGAGTATCTTTGTATCAATGTTTTCCTTTTTTGGCTCTTATCCATATATATCATATTTTTCATCAGTTCTTTAATTTTGTTCTCTCTTTTTGTGTTTACTATGAAAATATAAAGCTTTACTTTGAGGCCAGAGATAAAATCTTATCTATGTCTAATCTAGCCAGTGCTTTTTCTCATTTATTATCTGAGCAATGGTCCTGCTTTTGGCTTTTGATCTTTTTATCTATTTATTATACCCTTTCAAATGATTCTTTTAAAAATATCAAATCAACTTGTTTTTGACCTTAGGTTTTATGTAATTAATTTTTTAATACTCTGAAGAACTTTTCTTGTGTTTTTCTTCCTTGCTTATCATTTCTCCTAGTTGTTTCACGTTGTGCTGCTTTCATTATGATGATGATCAGAGTATTATCGTTCGTGTGGTTGCCATCATCTCTTTCAATAACTACGAGTTTGCGTTGCTAATCCTTTCATCTTGCTCATGATTCTCTTAGCTCATTTTAGACTTTCTATTTGCTTAATATTGTCTGGGTAAATTATCCTTAAGTTCTCTTCCCTACTGGCTACTTTTTATTTTTCCATGCAAGCTATAGTTTGAGAGAGAATATCTATATTCCAGTCAGTTGTTAGGGCGTGAGAGAAAAGAGGAGGAGAAAGGTCTGGCAGTATGACTGTCACTTTGGAGGTAGTGGATTATAGTCTCTAATGAGACCTTTTCTGCAAGACCCCTCCCAGTACTCAGGGATGCTCTTGATTTCTGTGCAATTTGACTGGCTTCCCTGCCTCACCTCGAGTCCTGCCTTCTACAGGATTCAGCCTTTTTTGCTTCTGCAGACGTCCCTGACCAGTTTCCAATTAGGGAAGAGATTCATGACCACCCTGCCAGTTTGGTGGTTTATAAGTTTTCCCATAAGTTCTGGTTTTAGGATAGGAGATAAACAGGGCTAGCATTGCCTCCCTAGAACCTCTGATTTATTTCATCAACATTAACTTTTTACTTTCTGACATAATACTCCCTTGTTTTCATTATTGAATTTTTTTCTTTTTTTTTTATTTTATTAGTTTTCTGGGCATGGAAATTCTATAATCTGCCTTGATGTACCCATCTTTACCTGGAAGAAGTATTTTCAGGTCCTCCAACATATATTCTCTTATTTCTTCTCAGAATAATCTGATTCATGAGGTAGGGCTTATTTAAAAAAAAAAAAAAAAACCTTCAGTTGGTGAAGAAACAATGACTGAAAGGAATTAAGTAGGTAAATCTAGTTAAAATTACATGGTTACTAGTAGAGCCATACTTGGTAGCCCAGCATCCCTAATCCCACAGAAGGGTCTTTTCATTCTATCTCATGGCCTCTCATTTACTTCAGTTGAGCTTTCTAGATTCACACTTGTGCAGGGAGTACAGTGTACACTTGCACAAAGCATGAACTCTGTGTTGCATCTGAAGAATTATTTTAATCCCATAGGGTTACTTTGGGGATACTAAAAATTATATTATTGGTCTCTGGTATAACCAAATTAAGGGCTTCCCAGGTGGCACTCATGGTAAAGAACCTGCCTGACAATGCAGGAAATTAAGAGATGCAGGTTTAAACCCAGAGTTGGGAAGATCCCCTGGAGGAGGGCATGGCAACTCACTCTCGTACTCTTGCCTGGAGAATCCCATGGACAGAGAAGCCTGGTGGGCTGTGGTCCATAGGGTCGCAAAGAGTTGGACACGACTGAAGCGACTTTGCCTGCACACACATAAGCAAATTAACATATTCCATAAGTACGTTTAATTCTTCAAGAACTGATAATATAATCGGCTTTTAGCCTGTCAATATAAGGAAATTAACACATTATTTTCTCTTTTCCAGAAAATGCCAAAGACATCATCATGATGTATGAAGGGGATGCTGAGGAATGGGCTCTGTACTTGAGCGAAGTTTTCTCACACGTTGTGAAGACGGAAGCAACCCTTTTATACTGCTTGGAGAATTGCTCTCTTCGGGATTTGGAATTGCTGAATTTAAGCTCCTACAAGTGTAAACTTTTGATATTATCAAATAGCCTGCTTGAAAACCTATCTCCAAAGAAAGGTCAATTTCTGAAAAGCATACTTTCTTCACCAGAAAGTGTGGTCACTCTACTGTGTGGGATGAAGAGTTCAGATCAACTCTACAAATTATTAAATATCTCTAGAAGCAGATGGGAGATCTCAACTGAGCAGGAGCCTGAAGAATACATCTCTGTAATTGAGAGTATCATATTTGGAGGTAGCGTTGCCAAATCTTATTTGTTTGTGTTTATTTTTTAAATTAAAACTTTGAAAGTTTTTTTTTTAAACCAATGACTATTTGACAGTGGAACTAAAGAAAAGAAAAAGAAAATCCAACTTTATTTAACAGTGTATTATACTTTCCTCAAAATTCATGAAGATTCTTAATTTTAGCTTTATTCCAGACAATGTTTATCAGTGGTTCAAAAAATGGTTTATAAACATATTCCTTGGGCTAGCTTGCAGGAGATCATACTTGTAGAACAATATACTAGGTTATATGTTAGTTTTTGTTTTAGTTTTCCTTTTTCTTTTTTTTGGAGGAGGGGGGCTCTTTTCCGTAAGATATAGATTCAATATTCTTCTTATTTCAGGCATAATTTCTTGGCTTCTGTCTTTAAATGTTTGCTCTATCTTATTATTATGATTTTCTTTTTCAGAGATTCCTTTTATATGTGTGTTTGATTTATTTTATCTTAATATAGTTTCCTTTATTAATATTAGTTTATTAATACTTAACTTATATTCATCATTTCAGTCCTTGCTACATTCTTATATTTTCTGTACTCTCTCTTCCCCTGTATTATTTCAAATTTTTTCTTCAGTTTTATATTGCTTTACTTCTTTCATTTTAACCTTTGGTTGAATACAGGAAGTTTGAGATGAATTTCTTGCCCTTATCTTCTTCTTAACACCTTGATTTCTCCATTGTATAACTGTTTCAAAAGAGTGATCATAATTTATTACATTTTTAAAATTCATGGAAAAATGCTTGGTCACAATTTTCTACTTTTATGACAATGAGATTTTAGTATGTGATTCTTTATGTGCTGGTTTGCTCTTTCTCTCATAGTTACCTTCATATGGATCCTGTGCTGGACCAGTTTTTCTTTTGTATCACTGAACAAAGTGAGTTTTTCTTGGTCTAGCCAATGGAGATAGACAATGTGGGTTTTGTCATTTGTTCTTCCCCATCCCCACAATGAAAGACTTTACTTTGTTTTCGCAGACATAGACTGCTTTCTACAGATTTGTCTTTTCTGTATAGTTCTTCATTTAGCCTCACCTTTTCTACTTTTTGGAACCAAACCACTTCCACCTGAAACTATTGCATCAGGTCTACAATATAGAAAGGCATGACTTCTAGACTTAGAGAAAGCTATGTTTGTTAGCTCTTTTTGAAATCTGATTTTGGAACCACTCTATGACCTGGAGTTCTAAGAGGTCATTGTTTGCTATTTTCAGTGAATAGGACATTTGCATAATTGTTTCTCATTCTCTATGTTTTGGGATGATTTGCAGAAATAAAAAAGGGGAAATGTTGAACCTACGCTATGATTTTCAAACTGGCAATCCTCTAATAGCTAATAATCTGTTACTTTTTATTTTTGTTTAGTATTTCCCAAGTACCTTTTGTATTTTTAGTTGAAAAGGAAAAATGTTGCAATTGGAAATGATAAAACATTTATTACAATAAAATATACATAAGAACATAAGATGCAAGTAAAGAAAAGTTATGACTAACCTAGACAGCATATTGAAAAGCAGAGACATTACTTTGCCAACTAAGGTCCATCTAGTCAAGGCTATGGTTTTTCCTGTGATCATGTATGGATGTGAGAGTTGGACTGTGAAGAAGGCTGAGCGGCAAAGAATTGATGCTTTTGAACTGTGGTGTTGGAGAAGACTCGTGAGAGTCCCTTGGACTGCAAGGACATCCAACCAGACCATTCTGAAGGAGATCGGCCCTGGGATTTCTTTGGAAGGACTGATGCTAAAGCTGAAACTCCAGTACTTTGCCCACCTCATACGAAGAGTTGACTCATTGGAAAAGACTCTGATGCTGGGAGGGATTGGGGGCAGAACGAGAAGGGGACGACAGAGGATGAGATGGCTGGATGGCATCACGGACTCGATGGGCCTGAGTCTGCGTGAACTCTGGGAATTGGTGATGGACAGGGAGGCCATGAGATTCATGAGGTCACAAAGAGTCGGACATGACTGAGCGACTGAACTGAACTGAACTGAGCTGAAGTTTATGCTCATTGTCTCCTCTGATAAGGAGGAACACTAAAAATTAGGGCAAATTTTTGAGTGGTTTTCCACACCCATTATTTTTACTTCCTTGAAGAATTCAAATTGTATTGGCCACTTATATTATGATGTCACTATTGTGTAAAAATATTTGGGCATAACTTATTGCTGTTTTAGTTGTTTTGTTTTATGAAGAGTAGCATTGAGTGGCTATATTTTCAAATTGTATTCCCATTGATATTTGACAGGAAAAAAATCTTATAGCTTATGGACAACATGGGACTATTTTTAAAGACATTGTTAGCTCTCATCTTCCCATATTTGGTTTTTACACTGATTTTTAATAATAGCTTCGGTTGAGTTCATTCGCTCAGTTGTGTCCGACTCTTTGTGACCCCATGAACCACAGCATGCCAGGCCTCCCAATCCATCACCAACTCCTAGAGTTCACCCAAACTCATGTCCATTGAGTCGGTGATGCCATCCAACCATCTCATCCTTTGTCGCCCCTTCTCATCCTGCCTTCAATCCCTCCCAGCATCAGGGTCTTTTCAAATGAGTCAGCTCTTTGCATCAGGTGGCCAAAGTATTGGAGTTTCAGCTTCAATATCAGTCCTTCCAATGAACACCTAGGAGGTTGGATCTCCTTGTAGTACAAGGGACTCTCAAGGGTCTTCTCCAACACCACAGTTCAAAACCATCAATTCTTCGACACTCAGCTTTCTTTATACTCCAACTCTCACATCCATACGTGACTACTGGAAAAACCATAGCCTTGACTAAACAGACCTTTGTTGACAAAGTAATGTCTCTGCTTTTTAATATGCTGTCTAGGTTGGTCATAACTTTCCTTCCAAGGAGTAAGAGTCTTTTAATTTCATGGCTGAAATCAACATCTGCAGTGATTTTGGAGCCCAGAAAAATAAAGTCTGACACTGTTTCCACTATTTCCCCATCTATCTGCCATGAAGTGATGGGACTGGATGCCATGATCTTAGTTTTCTGAATGTTAAGTTTTAAGCCAACTTTTTCACTCTCCTCTTTCACTTTCATCAAGAGGCTCTTTAGTTCCTCTTCACTTTCTGCCATAAGGGTGGTGTCATCTACATATCTGAGGTGATTGATATTTCTCCCAGCAATCTTGATTCCAGCTTGTGCTTCCTCCAGCCCAGCGTTTCTCATGATATGCTCTGCATATACGTTAAATAAGCAGGATGACAATATACAGCCTTGACGTACTCCTTTTCCTATTTGGAACCAGTCTGTTGTTCCATGTCCCATTCTATAATAGCTTAGATGTACCTAAAAAATAGTAAATATAATAATATTGTGTGAAAAAAAATTCAAAGATAAATTTGTCTGAAACTGTAAGCATGCAATCAAAATATAGATCAATAAGCAATTGGCTAACCATGCCTAAAATAACTTTATGTGTTGGCTGAGTCACTTGAAAAAATTGGTATTAATTGCTGTGGTCTATGCACTAATAATTTGTTCTAGTAAACTGCTTGAATGTTGTGCTAAATTATTTTTGTTATCTGTTGCCATTTGTGTTGAACACATAAAGTCTGTTTTTTAAAAAAATGGGTAATTAGTATGAAAGATGTGGAATTCAATTTTAGTGTCCTTTTCTATTCCCCTTCTATGCCACAGAGAATTATACAAGAAAGGAAGCTTATTATTCAGGAATATTATATGATAAAGAGAATAATAAAAAAGAGAAAAGTCTTGGAAATAATTACATGTTCTAATATATTCACAAAAGAAAGACAAATCAGAGGAAATTTTATAAAACTTAATGAAAGAGAAAGATATTTTATAATTAATCAAGACTCTGGAAAACTTTTATTGTTAAAATTATGAAAAAAATATACAGTAATTCATGTTCAATATGAGTGTTTTATTTCTATTTAACAAATGAAGAAATATTAATTTCCTGTCTCCTTCATTCACCAACTGGAAATAATACAAACCTGTGTATGTTTTCCACCTTTCTATATGTAGTGTAACCAATTTGACCATATGTTTTTCCTTTTCTGTCTTCTCTTTGTTTATTTTTGGATCTTTACCTTGTTTCCTCCTTCTAATCTTTTCATATGTATAGGTTTCATACAGCATAGTTTATATGTAATATGAATTATCTGATCTCAAATCTATATAAAATCAATCAACATTTCTGAGTGTTACATTATGTATTTTGCTGCTTATGAATCCTCCTCTTAAAAGAGTTTGTACCAGTTCCTGTGATCCCAGTTCATCTACTCGGTCATCTTCCTCTCTTTCTTATTATATCTTTTAAGCATTCTGGCTTGTTATCAACAATTGAGTCAGCTCTCTCTAACCTTTATTTTATCATATTTTATATTTATATGAAAATATGATGTTCATATTTATTTCATATTTATCATACTTTCTTCATCGAATTGTAGATGTAATAGTAATGGGAGAGCTGCTAATACTTTCATGAACAACTTTAACATTTTGATTTGTTTTCATATTACCAAACCAAGGATTTCAAATATTTAACTTTGATAATGTAAAATAGAAATCACTAAATTATGAACAGCAATGTAACAGTAGAGTTGTTGGAGAAACAAAACAGGAAAAATAACACCATAGTGCATTGAAATAAATCATACAGAAGCATGTTTTTCTTTCCATTCATCTGAGCTATGTATTGCTGTAAAAGCTCTGGTTTGTTGGTCAGTGAGGTCTCATGGCCTTCAGATGAAGTCCATCCATTTTACATGGCCTTCCAGCTCCTCAAAAGCATGGCACTAACATAGATGTTCCAGAGAAGGCAATGGCACCCCACTCCAGTACTCTGGTCTGGAAAATCCCATGGACAGAGGAGCCTGGCGGGCTGCAGTTCATGGTGTCACTAACAGTCGGACATGACTGAGCGAATTCATTTTCACTTTTCACTTTCATGCATTGGAGAAGGAAATGGCAACCCACTCCAGTGTTCTTGCCTGGAGAATCCCAGGGACAGGGGAGTCTGGTGGGCTGCCATCTTATGGGGTCACGCAGAGTCAGACACGACTTAAGAGACTTAGCAGCAGCAGCAGCAGCAGTAGCAACATAGATGTTCAGGCCGTTTCTGTCATTACCATTAGTATAGGTATGTGCTGTACACTAGGATAATTGCATCACTTTCCATTTCTGGAAATAATCTCCCATTTCTGTCTTAAAACCATTGCTCCTATGCTGCCTTCTCTATGTGGAGTAACTTTCCCCATATTTTTGATTGAAATCCTAGCCATCCTTCAAGATGCATTAAAAAGCTGCTTTATTAATGAATTCATCTCAGATCTTTTCTACTTAAAAATATACTCATCTCTAATTCTATTAAATTTTTATTATTGCTTATTTATAACTCTCATTATATTGTTTGTAATTGTTTTGACAATTTCTTCTCTTCATTATTTTCTGTTTCAAAAATGTAATCCTGCTTTCTAAAATATTTCAGCATTTTGAATATTGAAAAAAAATAGTAGAAGAATACAAATTGTGTTTCTAAGTTTATAAATGTTTACTGGTGCAGTCGAGTTTCACTTTGTTAATGATGAACAAGTTTATTGTGGTATTTTTGTCAAGATTACAAAATTGAAATTTGAAAGAGTAAAGATGGCAGTGTAGGAAAACCCTAAATTTACCTTTTCCCATGGATCAAGCACATCTATTAATACAACTGTATTTGGAATAGTTCCTTAAGAAAGGGACCTGAAAACTGGATGAACAACAAAGGGTAAAAGGACCATACGGTTGGCTCAACAGGGAATATGCCCAAGAAAACTATAGAACTATAGGAAATAGAAACCTGCTTATAAAGGGCTCCCACACAACACACTTGATATGAAAACCAGTGCAGAAATACCAGATTGAAAAGCATATGGTCCATAGGAGAGGGGACCCACTTACTAATCTTGAACCATCTGAAGCATCTGCCAGGGAGGCAGGAACCAGTTGAGATGCTCCCCGGAGACTAAGACACTGGCAGGAGACGTTTTTGTGTGGGGGTGGTCTCAGGATACCTTCCTAATGCTGTCACTGGTAGTTGCCACTTTTTTAATCCTCCCTCCAATCTGTCACCACAGCAAGCATACCCTGCTGAGAGCTACACATACTCCTGTGCCTCAGCTGAACCTGGAAGCCAGGCCAGAGCTATCTCTGCCCACCAGTGTGCTATGGCAGCTGGGCGGTGCCACAGCAAGACTTAGTAGATACATATATTGAACATTCCATTCAAAAGCATCAGAATTAACATTTTTTTCAAGAGCACATAAAACAGTCTCAAGAATAGATTACATGTTAGGTCATAGAGTTTCTATAAGCTACAGTAGAATGAAATCATATCAAGCATCTTCTCCAATCATAATGGTAGGAAACTAGAAATCAATCATAAGAAAAAATGAAAAAAAGAAAAACCCAAACACGTGGAGCATAAACAACATGCTATTGAACGATCAATGGGGCAACAAAGATATTAAAGGAGGTTATGGTATGTCTCCTAGAGATAAATAAAAACATAAATAGAATATATCAAAATCCATGGGGTGCAGCAAAAATGCTTCTAAGAAGGAAGTCCGCAGCAATATAGGCCTACACCAGGAAACAAGAAGAATCCCCAATAAACAAACTAACTTTACAAAAGGAATCAGAAAAAATAGCAAATAAAACCCAAAATTAGTAGAAGAAAGAGACAAAAAATAATAGAAAATATCAATGAAACTAAGAGCTAGTTCTTTGAAATAATAAGCAAAATCAACAAATATTAGATAGACTAACCAGGAAAGAGAAAAAGAACTCATATAAATAAAATCAGAAATGAAAGAGAAGTTAGAAGAACCACAAAGGATCATGAGGCTACCACAGTTATATGCCAACAAATTGAACAACACAGAAGAAATGGATAAATTACTAGAAACATGCAATCTTTCAAGACTAAATCAGAAGGAAATAGAAAATCTAAATAGACTGATTATTAGTAAGGAAGTTGAAACTATATAAAAAAGCCCAGGACCAATATGTTTCACCAAAGTCACCAATACTGATGAGTTCTGTAAAACATTCGAAGAAGATAACTCTTCTAAAAATTTTTAGGGGCAGGAAATGTTCAAAAGACAATTTACAAAGCCAGCATTACCCTGACACCAAAACCAGACAATGACACCACAGAATAAAGAGAAAATTACAGGCCAATATCCTTAATGAATATGGATGCACAAATCATCAACAAAACATTAGCAAAATTAATCCAACAATACACTAAAAGGATGATACAGCATGATCAAGAGGGATTTATTCCAGAAATGCAAAGATGGTCCAATATCTGTCTGGTCCAACATCTAAATTATCCAACATGACACATTACATTAACAAAATGAAGGATAAAATTGATATCATCATTTCAATAGGTGCAGAAAAACCGTTTGACAAAGTTCAAAATATATTTATGATAAAAATTCTAAACAAAGTGGGTTGAAAGAGAGCATACCTCAATATAGTAAAGGTCATACATGATAAACTTTTAGTAGCATCACACTCAACAGTGAGGAACAAGATAAGTATGCCTCTCTTGCCACTTTTATTTGACATAGTTTTGGAAATTCTAGTCTCAGATTTAGGCAAGAAAAAGAAAAGTTATTCAAATAAGAAAGGGAGAAGTAAAACTGTCACCATTTGCTGATCACATAATGCTGTATGTCAGAGAAGGCAATGGCACCCCACTCTAGTATTCATCTGGAAACTCCCATGGACAGAGGAGCCTGGTAGGCTGCAGTCCATGGGGTCGCTAAGAGTGGGACACAACTGAGCAACTTCACTTTCTGTTTTCACTTTCATGCATTGGAGAAGGACATGGCAACCCACTCCAGTGTTCTTGCCTGGAGAATCCCAGAGACAGAGGACCCTAGTGGGCTACCGTCTATGGGGTTGCACAGAGTCAAACAGGACTGAAGCAACTTAGCAGTAGCAGTAGCAATGCTGTATGTAGAAAACCCTAAAAAGTCTACCAGAAAACTGCTAAAACTAATTAATTAATTCGGTAAATTTCCAAGACATGAAATCAACATACATATATCTATGGTGTTTCTATACACTAATAAAGAAATATCAGAAACAAAAATTAAGAAAACCATCCCATTTACAATTTCATCATAAGAATAAAATACTCAATATTTGAAATTTAACCAAGGAGGTGAAAGACCTATACACTGAAAACTGTAAGACACTAATGAAGGAAATTAAGGAGACACAAATATATGAAACTATGTTCTTTACTTACAGATTGAAATAATTAATTTTGTAAAAATGTCTGTACTACTCAAAGCGACTTCCGTGGTGGCTCAAACCGTAAAGCGTCTGTCTACAATGCAGGAGACCCGGGTTTGATCCCCGGGTCGGGAAGATCCCCTGGAGAAGGGAATGGCAATCCACTCCAGTACTCTTGCCTGGAGAATCCCATGGATTCCTCTGTCTGTGGGGTCACAAAGAGTCGGACATGACTGAGCAACTTCACTTCACTTCACTTCACTTCACTTCACTACCCAAAGCAATCTACAGATGCATTACCATCCCTATCAAAGTACCAAATGATATATTTCACAGAACTAGAGCAAATAATTCTAAAATTTGGATGGTGCTGCTAAACATTACAGATATTTCAAACAATATTGAGAAAGAAAAACAAAGCTAGACATATTACACTGGCTGACATCAAACTATATTACAAAGCTCTAATAATAAACTCAGCGTGGTTCTGGCTCAAAATAGACACCAATCAATAAAACAGAATTGAGACCTCAGAAATAAACCTATATGTATATGGACAGTTAATTTTTGGTAAGGAGCAAAGAGCATACAATGGAGAAAGGATAGGTGGCTCGGTGGTGAAGAATACACCTGCCAATGTAGGAGACACAGGTTTGATCCCTAAGTTGAGAAGATCCTCTGGAGTAGGAACTGGCAACCCCCTCCAGTATTTTTGCCAGGTAAAATCCCGTGGACAGAGAAGCCTAGATGGCTACAGTCCATGGTGTCACATGGTGTCACAGAGAGTCAGATGCAACCGAGTGACTGAGCACACAGGTAGTAGATAGCAGCATTGCACAATGCTCAGTTCTCAGAATTTTAAATTGTGAGATGATATGCAAGAGAACATCCCTGTTAGGAAATATTTAGGAGTAATGGGGCGTGACATCAACTGGCATGCATGTGCACAACACACATACACATAGACAGGTATGTCTATTTACAGAGATCTCTGTGTGTGTGTGTGTGTGTGTGTGTGTGTGTGTGATTATTGGCTGAATATCCTGAGTTATCTCCTATAGATACCTGTGGTTCTAAGAGATGAACAAAAGCAAAGCAAGCACATTCTAAGAGATGAACAAAAGTACGCACAGTCTAAGAGCAAAGAACAAAGAACAAAAGTACAAAAGTACAAAAGAACAAAAGTAAAAAAGAACAAAGAACAAAAGTACGCACAGTCTAAAAGCAAAGTTAACTGGTAGTTGTGCATCTTTGAGAGGTGGTGGCTTTTGAAGGAGGACAGAGTTCAGTGCGTGCACTGTGAAGCTACTAATTACCCTGTAGGCAGCATTCATGGAGCTTCCACATGTCTATTTTGTATGTAACAATAAAGCATTTCACTGCCATTCTTACTGTGGGATGGGGTTGGGGAAGTCATCTGGCATGGAAAGTCATGATTCCTCTGTATAGTTTGCTGACTTTTTTCTTCTACATAATGTTTTAGCCCTTTATGTCAAATACCATGTCTTATGTCTTATACTCCTGTTTGTTGTATGCTGTGTCTCTTAGAAAAATTGAGTAGCTCAAAACCATAAAATGATGTTTAAGAATAACAAACTCACGTTGAGCTTCTCCCCCAGATTTTCTGTGTAAGGTAAATGTTTAAAGGGGAAAATTACTGGTGTCAATTAAGCTGGTATTAAATGAATGTATTTCCCACAGAAACCCTACTACATGCCTCTGAGCCCAGGATAGTAGGCATAGGGAAGAGCTGACTTAATAATACTGTCCACCTGATATTATTGTGATGATTCAATTGTTTAATACATTTACAGTGCTTACAAGAGCTCCTGGCAAAGAGTCTATGCTCAATAAACATAAGCTAGTTTTATTACTTTTCTGTGTATTGATTAAATGAGAGGAAGAAAGAAAGGAAGGGGGGAGGGAGAAATAGAGAGAGGGAAAAAGACAAAAGTAGAGAGGGGAAATAAGGGAGGAAGAGAAGGGAGGCCACATCTGAGAGATGGGGAGAGAGGCAGGAGCTCTAGGACTGCAAATAGAGGCCGAGGTGTTATTGACTGGGCTAGAAAGAGAGATCAGAGATGTGAATGAAAAGTTCAAGGCTGATAGAGTGTCAAGGAAAGAAGTGAATCAAATATCAGGTAAACAGTAAAAAAATCTAGGAGAGGTCAGAGTTCAGGAAACAGGAAAACAGGTGGGAATTGAAGTAGGAAAAAAACAGGAAAAGAAGAATTGATTTAAGTCACTAAGGCTGATAACAAAAACTAGCTTCATTTATTTTGGAATTTACAACTACTCCTTGGGTGGCCCTAAGCCAATCAGCAGGTGAGGGCCTGAAGGCTCTGGACTAGCTCAGAAAAAAATACCTTCAGGGAACAGAAAGGAGGAGATCCGAGAGTTTCTGTTTCTGTAGCCTGTCAAATAACAGTGTGATTTTCTCCCTAGATACATGTGGTTAATTTGGACAAAAGGATAAGTACGCTAAAAGCAGGCAGGAATTCTGTTTTCTCGTTGTTCTAGTTGTTCATTTTCACAATTTTATGTGTTTGGGCTTTCTCTAATATGATGAATGAATTAGAAGCACACTCCTGATTTCTTAAGTGTTTGTAGTTTTCAAAGTTTATTTACTTATTTATTTTTGGTAAGAAGTTACAAATGTTAAATTAAATATACTGATTTTAGGAAGTTAAAGGGAATCTTTTCAAATTGTTTCATTAAGTGAAGGGAGCCTTCCTACATTGATCCAACTTTGTGTATTAGCAAGAGGAATAAATGCACATCATCATTATCTGTGGCGCTCTCTCCGTCTCTATCAGACTGTTCAGAGTAGTGCAGAGGGGGCTGGCCAGAATGAAGATACCTGGCTCCTTCTAGTTCCAATGAGTAAAGTCTCTGGAACTGAGTCATGAAAGAACAAGCAGCAGCGGCTATAGAAAGAAACATTAAATGAGTTCCCCTGTGGCTAGTGCACTCTGAAGCTTAAGAACCACTGATCGGAACTAATTATCTAATGAATATAATCTTTATTGATGGATAATTAAGCATCACTCAAAGAATTAGACATAGTGGCTTTGTGAAATTTAAATCAGTATCTCTCCTATGTTGTTTGAAATAGTTGGAATGTACCTCAATTTATCTATCAATTGTATTGTCCACATATTAATAGTGACTATTTGCAGAGGTTTGGGGATTGGGTTTTGTTTAATTAATGCAATTACAAATGTTGTTCTATGAATATTATTTTGTACAAGTCTGCTGGCCCACAAGTTTTAATTTGGGACCATATGTCCTGGAAGAAAGTTGTGCTCATAAGATTTATGCATATAAAAGGTAGTGCAAGTTGTCTCCCCAGGGCACTTGTACCAACTTACCTGATAGAAATGAAAGTTCTCAATGCTTCCCCATCCTCTTCAATACTTGGTACACTCAGAATTTTTAATTTTCAATTTAATGAATGTGAAACTGTATTTTATCATAGATTTAACTTGCATATCCTGGTTACTAATTAGCATTTTCTCATATATTTGCACAGGCATATATTCAAAGATTTCAATCTCTAATTTTGTTCTATGAAATCCTTCTTCATGGCTTTTACTCATTTTGTCTTTTGGTTTATTGGATACTTTAAAAATATTTGGTTATATAGTTTACAAATATCTCCTTGGAGTTTGAGTTTGGGATTTTTAAGTTTTTAACTTCCTTTTTGATAGTTTTGGTAAACAAACTTTTACTGTAGTTAAGTGTATCAGTATTTTTCTTTTAGCATACTGTTTATTCAGTTCAGTTCAGTCGCTCAGTTGTGTCTGACTGTTTGCGACCCCATGAATTGCAGCACGCCAGGCCTCCCTGTCCATCAGCAGCTCCCAGAGTTCACCCAAACTCATGTCCATCAAGTCGGTGATGCCATCCAGCCATCTCATCCTCTGTCGTCCCCTTCTCCTCCTGCCCACAATCCCTCCCAGCATCAGAGTCTTTTCCAATGAGTCAACTCTTCACATGAGGTGGCCAAAGTATTGGAGTTTCAGCTTTAGCATCAGTCCTTCCAAAGAATACCCAGGACTGATCTCCTTTAGAATGGACAGGTTGAATCTCCTTGCAGTCCAAGGGACTCTCAGGGTCTTTTCCAACACCACAGTTGAAAACCATCAATTCTTCAGCACTCAGCTTTCTTCACAGTCCAACTCTCACATCGATACATGACTACTGGAAAAACCACAGCCTTGACTAGACGGATCATTGTTGACAAAATAATGTCTCTGGTTTCGAATACGCTATCTAGGTTGGTTATAACTTTCCTCCCAAGGAGTAAGCGTCTTTTAATTTCATGGCTGCGGTCACCATCTGCAGTGATTTTGGAGCCCCCCAAAATAAAATCTGACACTGTTTCTACTGTTTCGCCATCTATTTCCCATAAAGTGATGGGACCAGATGCCATGATCTTCGTTTTCTGAGTGTTGAACTTTAAGCCAACTTTTTCACTCTCCTCTTTCACTTTCATCAAGAGGCCTTTTAGTTCCTCTTCACTTTCTGCCATAAGGGTGGTGTCATCTGCATATCTGAGGTTATTGATATTTCTCCTGGCAACCTTGATTCCAGCTTGTGCTTTTTCCAGCCCAGCGTTTCTCATGATGTACTCTGNGGTTGAATCTCCTTGCAGTCCAAGGGACTCTCAGGGTCTTTTCCAACACCACAGTTGAAAACCATCAATTCTTCAGCACTCAGCTTTCTTCACAGTCCAACTCTCACATCGATACATGACTACTGGAAAAACCACAGCCTTGACTAGACGGATCATTGTTGACAAAATAATGTCTCTGGTTTCGAATACGCTATCTAGGTTGGTTATAACTTTCCTCCCAAGGAGTAAGCGTCTTTTAATTTCATGGCTGCGGTCACCATCTGCAGTGATTTTGGAGCCCCCCAAAATAAAATCTGACACTGTTTCTACTGTTTCGCCATCTATTTCCCATAAAGTGATGGGACCAGATGCCATGATCTTCGTTTTCTGAGTGTTGAACTTTAAGCCAACTTTTTCACTCTCCTCTTTCACTTTCATCAAGAGGCCTTTTAGTTCCTCTTCACTTTCTGCCATAAGGGTGGTGTCATCTGCATATCTGAGGTTATTGATATTTCTCCTGGCAACCTTGATTCCAGCTTGTGCTTTTTCCAGCCCAGCGTTTCTCATGATGTACTCTGAATATATGTTAAATAAGGAAGGTGACAATATACAGCCTTGATGTACTCCTTTTCCTATTCATGTCCAGTTCTAACTGTTGCTTTCTGACAGGTTTCTCAAGAGGCAGGTCAGGTGGTCTGGTATTCTCATCTCTTTCAGAATTGTCCACATTTTATTGTGATCCACACAATCAAAGGCTTTGGCATAGTCAATAAAGCAGAAATAGATGTTTTTCTGGAACTCTCTTGCTTTTTCGATGATCCAGTGGGTGATGGCAATTTGATCTCTGGTTCCTCTGCCTTTTCTAAAACCAGCTTGAATATATGGAAGTTCACATTTCACGTATTGCTGAAGCCTGGCTTGGAGAATTTTGAGCATTACTTTACTGAGATGAGTACAATTGTGCAGTAGTTTGAGCATTCTTTGGCATTGCCTTTCTTTATGATATCCTGTCTAAGAAATCTTTACCTCTTAGGTCATACAGATATCTTCTGAAAACTGGAAACTTTTGACTTTCTCATTAAATCTGACATCCATCTCCATCTGGAATTAATTCTGTGTGTAATGTGCATTTGGACACCAGATTATTTTTTTCCATTATGAATTATCTGTTCTTTGAATGTTTGAGTTGAATATATTTAAACGTTCTTCAGTCATTCAGGTTTTCTATTTGAGTCATTTTTGTTGTTTTATTTTTCTGAGAATTTGCTGATTTCACTGTTATCAAAGTTTACCATTATAAAATTGTTGATAAAAATCCTTTAAGTGTCTGCTCTATATAAAATTGTGTGATCTCTTTATTGCTAAGATCATTTATTGATGCTTGTCTCCTTTTGTTTTATATCAATTAATCTTCCCAAAAGTTTGTCAATTTCATTTTCCTTTCAAAGGAAAGGAAAAATCTTTTAAATTTAAAAATTATTTTCTATTCTGTATTTTTCTATTTTAGTTATTTTTATATTATACATAATATTTCTTTTTTCTGTTTCATTCAGTTTTAAAAATACTTAGCTCATGAATATGTAATCTTTATATTTTTCCTTTCTAGGAAGACATTTAAGGCTATAATTTCTCTTCAAGTACTTATTCATTTATACCCAACAGGTTCTCATAATGCTTTTTATTTTTATGTAAAGTCCTATATCTTTTCTAATGTTATTTTGATTTATTTAGAAGTATTATAAACAGAAGTGAAAGTGAAGTTGCTCAGTCTTGTGTGACTCTTTGTGACCCCATGGACTGTAGCTTACCAGGCTCCTCTGTCCACGGGATTTTCCAGGCAAGGGTACTGGAGTACTTTGCCATTTCCTTCTCCAGATTATCTTCCCAACCCAGAGACTGAACCCAGGTCTCCCACATTGCAGGTGGACGCTTTACCATCTGAGCCACCAGGGAAGCCAAAAACAGAAATATGAGCTTTAATTTATTAGTACTTTTTCTGTTAGAGGATAGTTGCTTTACAATGTGTTGGTTTCTGCCATTCAACGTCAACCAGTCATAAGCACACATATGTCCTGTCCTGCTGGAACCTCCCTCCCACTCACCCCAACTCCATCTCACCCCTCTAGGTGGTTCACAGAGCACAGAGCTGAGCTCCCTGTGTTGTACAGCCACTTTCTACTAGCTCTTTATTTTACATATGGTGATGTATATATTTCAGTGCTATTCTCTCAATTCATGTCCCCCCTTATCCTTCCCTTTCTGTGTCCACAAGTTTATCTTCTGTCATTCACTTCTGAATTGTGTCATCAGAGAATGTGATTTTTATTATTCAGGTAGTTTTAAATTTATTGAGTTCTATTTAGGGTCTTGTATTTGACTAATTTTTTAGAAAAATCCATGTGTGGTCGAAAAGAAATCTTATCTTTATATTCAGTATGCACTGTAGTTTATGGCCATTAGACCAAACTTGTTATCTGTATGGTATAACTTTTTACATTCTTTTTTTTATTACACAATATTAATTTTGCTTTATTTGTTTTATATTGATCCTATTGCATTTTGAGCTATCTTTATATATGTGCTCTACCTGTATATACTCAGTGTATACTTCATAAATGGTGCCTAGCTGGATTTTAAAAACTCAGTGGTAGAATCATAGTCTTTTAATATATAATAATAAATTTATATTGATTGTGATATCTGATGCGTATGGATTCAACTTTACCATCTTTTTTATTGCTTTCATTTTGTTCCATTTTTTTCATGTTTCTCTTTTCTTTCATCTTTTTTTGCCTGTTTTTGGCTTGAGTCCCTCTCATTTTATTTGCATGCTACTTTATTCTTACATAATATTCTAGAAATTTCTAGATATATACTTAACAAGTAAATTATTAATAATTATGTCTAGCTATTAACGATTATATTTATTATATTTTCACTGAAAAATAAAAACACCATTTATAATGTTTTAATTTATAATCACCTCCTTTCCAACTTTTCATGATGATTATTCATTCTTAGTTTTTCCACATTTTTGATGTTTATAGAATCAATGTTTGTTTAACGTAAACCATTGATTTATAATTTTCTTTGTATGCCATTCTTTCTTGCATGTCAAACTCTCTCCCTATCATTTTTTCCTCCCATGAAGTATATCTTTAAAGATTCTCTTTAGTGAGCTCTGTTGGTAATAAACCATTTCAGTTTCAATTTGTGCAAAAATGTCAGATTTGCATCATTGTTGAAGATAGTCTCACTGAATAGAGAAGTTCAGTTATTTTTTGTCAGTCCTTGAAAATATTATTCTACTGTCATTTCACATTCCTTTTGCTGTTGAGAAGTTGGCTACTTAACCACCATTTGTCTGTTTTCAGTCTATTTTTCTCAATAACCAACTGTTAAGATCTTCTTCTTGTATGAATTTCTTCAGTTTTATACTGATGTGTCTAGATGTTACCTTTTTAATTTCTCCGGTGTGTAACTATCTGAGCTTCTTAGATCTGAGATTCCCTGTCTTTTCATAATCTGATAAAGCATTGATACCTTTGAGTGTCTTCCCTCTTCTCTGTTCCTCCAGTTGTCTCCTGCAACCTGATTAAGCACATGCATGGCCTTCTCGTTCTCTGTGTATCTCTTTCAAACCTAACCTCACTTGGCTCCTCTTGCTTCTTTCTACTTAATTTCTTCAGATTTATCTTTTGGAGAACAGCTTCTTCAGCTTTTCTCAGCTGCCTTTGAATCTTCATTGAGTTTTTAATTTCAGTTATCAGATGGAATTATATTTTTCATTTCTTAGAGTTCCATTTGTGTGTTTGACCATAGCCAGGCCCATCTTAGTAGTCTTTGATTTCTTTACAACCTCATTTTCTTTTTGAAATGTCTTTAATTATATTGACATTTATTTATATTTTTCTGAAAATAGTAATATGTAGATTGCTGGCCTTATTCCTTAAGACTTTTTTTCTTTCAATATTTTTTTCATTGTAACTGATGTAACATGAAACTCTATATAACTCCACTGAGACTTGATTTTAATGTACTTTGCTTAAAAAAAAAAAAAAAAAAAACAGATTTAAGTCTGCTTCTGCCAGGAAGTTGAATTTCCACCTGGGATTACTTTAAACTAAATTTTTGGCTTGTAGTTTTTTGGCAGTTTTTACGGTTGGCCCCGTGTAGGTCCAACAACCAAGTGAATGCTTTTAGTTTAGAAAATCTCAAGAAATAATATTTCTGTGTTTCTGTTTCACCCAGAACAAGGCTGAAAAAGATTGAGCAACTCAACTTATAAGAAGATTCTCTTTCTTTGCTCATGCCTTGATTTTATCACCTTTGCAATGAGTATGGTGTTCCTTAGAACCTAGGACCACCAAGGATTGGCAGAAAAACTCAGAGGAAATATGGGTTCCAGTGTATTCCCTTAACACTATAAATCTGTGCTTATATATTGCTCTGGCTTCTGAGAAATTTTCTCTGTGACATTCAGTCATTCATGAATGAAATATTATTATTATTTGTAGTATTTCAGATTTACTATATAGAGATTGATAGAGATTGAATCTTTAACCTGTTATATCTCTGTAAATCGATTACTTGAAACACTATTTAAAATTGAGGAAAAAATTATTAGTTACAAGTATAACAAGGAGTGTGAACAACTACAAATTTCAACTAATTAAGATTTCTAGCATGCATCTTGAGACATGTCCTCCAGGAACCTTTGGACCAAATACCTAAAATTGCTTTTTTTCTTTGGGTTTCCCTTACATGTTTCATATTCATTGTCCAAATCCACCCATTAAATAAAAAATCTATAAAGTTTTAGGAAATTGATAGTGAGAAAATTTTAGATATTCAATTTAAGAGGAAAAAATGTTTTTAGTGATTCTAAAATGCTGCAAATAAAAAAATTATTTCAAACAATTCCAGTAAAACAGGAAGTTGTACTTAAATATGTGAGATAGGGATGGCTTAGAAACAGTTGAGATTTAATCAGTTTTCAAAATAAACCATACAGGTTTCTTTAACTGAAAAAAAAAAAAAAGACTGTGTTCTACTTTTCCCATCATATCTCAGTTAACAAAGATAATAAGTAGGCACATGTTATTATAGAAAAGATGTCATTTCATTAATTTTCATGTTTTGTTGGCATAAATGATACTATATTAGGTAGTTGAATTCAGAGTCCTATCAAAGAAAAAACTAATTTTTATCATGGACTTCAAGATGTAAGAAAACTTGCTGGTTTATGTTAATAGCAATAGCACATTAGAAATAAATTTGTTATGGCAATTAGTTAAATTGAAACATTTGAGTTATGGTTCCTTTGCAAATTCCTACCCTGGGGATACCTTTTGTGGGGACTTCTTTTGTTAGAAACTATAGTATTCTGTATTCCCAGTAATAAACCCCCTGGAAAGCATGTCCATATGCTTCTATATGCTGGCCTTTGGTCAGATGTGGTTAGGGGAAATGTGGCTCAAAATCTACTCTTGGCTTCACTGGTTTTCTTTCTTCTAATGCCTTCTTCAAATTAGTGAGTCATAAAGTGGTTCAGACAGAAGAAGCCATATTATGAAATAAACGTACAGCTAAAAAAGAATGTTGTAGACAAATCCATAAACTCTTATATTACAAATAGGTTACATAACTAGTAAGTGCAGTTCATTACCTCAGTCTACTACAACTTTTCAGTTAATTGAAATGGTTAGCAAATGTAAACCTTTTACAGGGTTTTTGTAGGGTGATTGTTGTTCAGCCATTTAAACATTCCATCCAGATCATTTCTGATCAGCTATATTGTTGCACAGTTGCTTACCAGCTTAGAAAGAAAGACTTTGAGTAACTCTTGTCTAGTCACATATTTTTAACAATATCTGTTATTCATAAATGTAGTGTCACAGAGATGACTTGAGAAAGGCTCAATTGCTTGTTTTCATTTCTTTAAACTCTCCCATTTAGGGAGTATGGACTCTGAGGCTAGGGCATATCTGTTTCACTGAGAACACACCATGTAGCTTTGAATGACAGTAATTCATGTGTCATCAATTTTGTGTAATGAGGCTAGAAACACAGACTGAACTAGATGCACTCTGAATGGCTTTCTCATGCTTTCTCTCGAGGAGTTCCAATTTTACTGCTTGGGACTATTTTCAAATTCCTTTCAATTGTGGTTAACATATAATCAGGCTAGGGTGCTAGAAGGGATAGTCTGGTAGTCTGGTGTACAAGTAACGGCTGCATGACTGGGCAAGAGGATACTGCAGTGGTACAGGAGAGAAACGATAAAGGGCTGAATTAAGGAGTTAATGGAGAGATGGATCTTAGAGGACAAATTAGAAAGCTACTTAAAGGATAAAATAATACATCTTAAGGACAAACTGAACATATGGACATTTCAGCGACAGTAGGAAGGTGAGGGTATTGTTCAGATTTCTGTCTTTGGCCCTTGTGGCTCTCCCCAAATGTGGCTTAAAACATTTTCTCTTATGTATAACATGATTATTAAACATTTTGTTCTCAAGAAACTTTATATTTTTAAAAACATTTGATGATCCCAAAGAGCTTTTATGTCAGTTAAATTCATTGACTTTTATCATGTCAGAAATTCAGTTCAGTTCAGTCGCTCAGTCGTGTCCAAATCTTTGCGACCCCATGAATCGCAGCACACCAGGCCNTAGTTTGATCATTCTTTGGCATTGCCTTTCTTTGGGATTGGAATGAAAATGGAGCTTTTCCAGTCCTGTGGCCACTGCTGAGTTTTTCAAATTTGCTGGCATATTGAGTGTAGCACTTTCACAGCATCATCTTTCAGAATTTGAAATAGCTCCACTGGAATTCCATCACTTCCACTAGCTTTGTTCACATCCATAAAACTCCGTTCTCAAGTGATAGTGGAGACGCCCTCATCAAATTTGAAAGGAAATATTACATACGAGTTGTGTTTGACTTAAACACCCCTTCCTCTAGCTGGTAACCAACCATTTACTAGTTGCAATAATTATTTTTCTAGACAGAGAATTTAAACTTTATTTTCTTAACATCAGTGACATTTTCTCATTCACACTGAGGTTTATTCTGGGAGATAATAAAACATAAGATCATATCAGATCAACAAATAGCTTGATACAAAGTTGTGCCTTTAACACTGATTTACCATATGTTTATATTTCACTTAGGAAATAGGACAAGAGGCCCTTATATTTTAATTTTTAATTCTTCACTGAGAAACACAATAGACAGTTTATATTGAGAAATAAGTAAAGATTTTAAAAGTCAGACATTTTATGTTACCACCAAATAGGAGTTCACTTACACTCTTACATTTAGGATTTATAATTTTCACTTTATCTTTGCATGAGACATTTCAAATTACTTTTTACTAATGTCTTAATATTCCTGTATATTGGAAGAGTTTATTGTTTTTAATTCCCATTTACAAATTGCATAATAGCAGAGTTGGAATTACATTTGTTCCCAAGAACTATATTTATCCATTAAATTTTTATGGTTGTACTACTTACTAGGCAATTATGTGTTTCTTTTGAATTGTAATAGGAATGTTGGGGACAAGTGGAAATCGACACAGTTCTTACTCTTAAATTCATCCTGTATCTGCATTTTGTTTTTAATCTTAATAGTATTATAGTGCTAGAAAATGGATATAAATAATGCTCATTAATCCTTTAATAGTTTCCTATATGAAGAAGCTTAGCTTTTATTCAACTTTTCCTTTTATTCAAGTACCTCAACAGGCATTCTCTTTGACTAACATTATGGTAATTTGGTAATTGAGAACATGAATTTTCAACTCTACTAAAATGCCTCCCAACACTCTAATAAATGCTCTATTCTCTCTAGTCTGAAGCTTCTTAAGCATGGGGGAATTTCTCAATCATTATTCCATTAGTCACAATGATGAGAACCATACACAAATAATTTTCTTATTCAACTGGCCAAGTTCTTTACAACTCATTGAAATTCTTTTAAAATATGAGAAAATATGATTTATATCTAATTTTTAATTGTCAGTCTTTCAAAAATGTTTATAATTTAGAAAGAGCTTACAATTGGTGTTTTTTTCCTACTTTATTAGGAAAGATACTAAATAATTTCAGATATTTAATTTTATAGTTTATGTGATCTTAAATATATGAAACCAGCTTTGAATTATGGATAAGAATTTTTAAATCCAAAGAAATATATTTTTTAAAAATCTAAATTTTTCTCTAATTATGAAAATAAGATATGCTCATTATAAAAATTCTGAATTGGACAGAAAATATGAAAGAAGCCAGAAATAAAGATCTCTCAGAATGACATTACCTTGAGGCAATGACTGTGAACATTTTCACAGTTTCATTCCAAAGATAAATTCTTATAATGTAGAATACAAGCTGTTTAATTGTTGAGAGAGTACTTCCAAACATGTATGTAGAATCGCTTTAAAACAAAATCATAGTCTATGGTAGAGAAAAAGACCAGAATGTCAAATTTTGCATTTGGGTCTGGAATATGTTAAGTGTTCCAAGGAAAAATGAAAATCTCACCAAAATCAATGNGATAAATTCTTATAATGTAGAATACAAGCTGTTTAATTGTTGAGAGAGTACTTCCAAACATGTATGTAGAATCGCTTTAAAACAAAATCATAGTCTATGGTAGAGAAAAAGACCAGAATGTCAAATTTTGCATTTGGGTCTGGAATATGTTAAGTGTTCCAAGGAAAAATGAAAATCTCACCAAAATCAATGTCATACTGTAATGAAAGATTCTAGTATGGAACAAATGCCTCAAAACAAACAAAATATTAATGTATGGAAGCATAGATTTAAGTGGTAATGATAATCTTACTTACATACAATTGCACAAAATATTGATGTAGGGGGAAAGCAAAAATAAGCCATAAACAGATGATCTATTAGAAAATGAAAGAAGATATAAATATATGATGGAGATTTAAATATATGATGGGGATATAAATATATGATGAGGATTGTATTTCCTATAAAGGATTATTTTAAAAACCCTCTTTTTCTAAAGAAATCGTAAACTTGTTCTAGAGTTCTAGAGTTAAAAGTGGTCTCAAATAATATCTTGTCCAACATTGTCATTTGACAGATGAGACTTTGAGACATTAAATTGTTTATGCAGGACCCATAGTATCCATGTGGGCAGGAGTCTGGGAAAAATCCACATTGAGTCCAGATGCTGGCTCCTCCCTTTGAATTCCAGTTCTCCCATGGTGCTTGTGCTTGCATGAGGAAGCATATAACTTCACTTCCATTATTTGTTCTTGACTGATCGATTCTTTTATACCTTACATTTTAAAAATACTTATTGTCCAATATTTAATGAATTTCTGTGAGTTACAAATTTTCATGTGTCAAACGCTGTTATAAGAACGTTATGAACATTTTTATTTAATTCACACAAAAATTCTGGATACTTAGTGTCATTGTGATTTTTAAGTAAAAATACAAGCATGAGAGGGTAAGCAACTAGGAAATGACAGAGCTGGAATGTGAATCAGATACATCTAGCACCCAATTTAAAATAAATAACTACCATACAGATTTTTGTTTGATGTGTAAAAATTATTTTTAGGGTTCTTTGGGAGTACCAGCTCATTTTTACCTTCTTAGATGTACAGATACTGTTAAGTCTAATCAGAGTGTTGTTAAAACCTGAGATGGCAATAATTGGAGTGAGCTTTGCTGAGGAAATACTCACAGGCAGAATCCTCTTCTCTATCACCTATAGTTTCAATTGTAGGAAGAGTTTAAGCTTTCATAAAACAATTCCACATTCTATATTTAACAGAAGGGTCACACGTGAACGTACTTTACATCTTAGGCCCTGTGACTTAATTTACATGAACAAACTTGCTATATATTTTATTTGAAGAAAATTTTATATAGTCTTTGAATTCAGTAACTTTCTTATGCTAAATGAACTTCAGAAAGTTTTCCCATCTGGAATAGTATGCTGCTACTGCTGCTGCTAAGTCGCTTCAGTCGTGTCCGACTCTGTGCAATCCCATAGACGGTAGCCCACCAGGCTCTGCAGTCCCTGGGATTCTCCAGGCAAGAACACTGGAGTTGGGTTGCCATTTCCTTTTCCAATGCATGAAAGTGAAAACAGAAAGTGAAGTTGCTCGGTCATGTCCAACTCTTGGCGACCCCACGGACTGCAGCCTACCAGGTTCCTCTGTCCATGGGATTTTCCAGGCAAGAGTACTGGAGTGGGGTGCCATTGCCTTCTCCAATAGCAGTACTTAAAAACTTTTAAAGTAGATAAGTTTCTTAATATTCCACTTGAAACATTTTCATTTTAGGCATCATATTTCAAAATTGCAGCCAAGAAAATTATCTACTTTTCCTGTGTATCGTCTTTCCAGTATGCATATCATTCTTATTGGTCTCATTTCATTATTATGAGCTTTGTTTTCGTGTTTCCTTGTCAATGTTACTTCCCTATTTTGTACTTTTCATGACAAATACGTTATGATATTAATTTTTGATTAACATAAAATGATACCCAGAGTGTTCTTCTTCAACAGTATTTTAGTCATAAAGAGATTATTCTGATCTTCATCAATGTAGACACATTTTTCATATTAGCCTTTTGATCTCAAGGATATATTTTCATGCTTTTTTTTTCATGCTGTTAATTAAAACATTAAAATCAAGCATTTTACCAATTTTCCCTTATTGTTAACATTTAGATATTAGTAATTTTTTTTCTCTACAATCCTGAAACATTTAGATATTAGGAGTACTTTTTCTGTAACCCCCTAAATTAATATACTCTCTGTCTGTTTCCCTAATTCCCATGCAAGTCAGTGCCATATCTGTGTAATTTATTTTTCCTCATTATTCAACTTTGAATAATCTTCTTTGAATTATGTGTATTGGCTATAAGGCACAATTGCCTTATTTGGAACACATTTTTTTTTCCTTTGGCTTGGCTCAGTTTCTGCTAAATAATAGTTTTAGCCAACCGACATTTATTGAACTTCTACTGTGTGGCAGGCTGTTGGTGGATACTTAAAGTTGAGGTAGAAACAAAGGTCACCCAGCTTCTGCTATCAAGAGCTCACTAATGAAAGAGAAAGGAAAATGAATACTATGTAACTAATGTGATCCATGTGACACTTTTCTCTTTTTCTTTTTTTCTGACACCACATAGCTTGTGGGTCCTTAGTTGCCTGAGTGGGATTGAACTCAAGCTCTCAGCAGTGAAAACATATGAGTCCTAATTACTGGACTCCCAGGGAATTCCTGTATTTGACACTTTCTAATGAAGTATATAGTACAGAGCCATGACCCTGGGTAATTTGGAAAAAGTCTTCTACCAGGAGCAACCATTGACAGGGGTGTTGAAAAGTAATCAGGAGGATAAATGAGTCTAGGCACAGCAGGCAAAGGCAAAGCACATACATGAATGCATTTGAAAGATGGTGGTTATGTTCAGGGACCGGGAGACTGGAGTGGCTACAGTGGGAGTAGAGCATCCTCACAGATGAATCAAACAAAGTCCTCATTAGGTTCCTCTTCACTCTTAACAGAAGCAGGCCTACCAATGAGGCCAACTTGCTAGAGCGTTTTTTCTGTGAAACTGGGGACCAGCATGACGTATGTGGACAAGCCGGACTATACCTCTGTGGCCATAAGCAAAAGGTTTGGAGTTGGATACTCCTGGATTGGAGTTCAGCTCTGTGAACGATGGCAGTTTAACTTTTTCAAAACTCCATTTCTTTATCAGTGAAGTGAGAAAATAATACTATGTATTTTAGGACAATTGTATTAAATGCATTTATGTGAAAAAAACTCTCTACCTAGAGTTAAAAAAAAAAAAGTGAAAAGCCTTAGTTGCTCAGTCATGTTCAACTCTTTGTGATCCTATGGACTCTAGCCCGCCAGGATCCTCTGTCCATGGAGTTCTTCAGGCAAGAAGACTGGAGTGGATTGCCATTTCCTCCTCCAGGGGATCTTCATGACCCAGGGATCAAATCAGTGTCTCCCACGTCGCAAAAATCTGTACCTAGGGTAGTTGAGACTTAATCTGAACTCAATATATGTTACCTCTTGTTTTATCCCAACCTGAAAAGCTTCTTTTAGGATCTTATCTATGAATAAAGTGAGCCCCAGAAGAAACTTTCCTAGGCTTAAATGCAGTCATCTTTCTTATTAGTATATCTCACTGAATAAAAGGGGGGGAAAAAAACGTATTGCTTCCCTAAAAGTGTACAGAGGTGTATAGACTCAGCTTCTACTATTTTTATTCAAGTTAAAAAAGAAGATGCTTATATACACCATTTCTGAGAGAATGAAAGTATCCTTTAAAGGTTGCTTTTAAGTGAAAGCAAGCAATTTCAAAGTCATTTTGTCTAGTCACATGAAAATAGAATACCAAAACCTATAACACATGCTAAAATTATTTATACTTTATTTAATTTGGAAATTAAAATAAAATCCTCAGGTACAGAGTCCCTGGCATTTTGTGGAAATAGTCTTGGATATCAGTTTCAAATGTTGATTACTATTTAAAATGCGTAAAATACTGGTGGGCATTAAAAAAAAAATACCAAGGACAATCTGCTGTCCAAGTTCATATTCTACTCTAGATGACTGTAAAGAATTTGCAGATACTTGAAGGAAAAATGTCAGAACTGTATCTGCTCCTTCAAATCTAATTTGGACTAAGAAGAATCATCATTACCTACAGATAATGATTCCACAAGTTTGACACTATAAAAAGTTATTTTCTCTGGCAGTGAGAGCCAGTACAACAATGTACAAACCACCCCTGGGAATTCTTTCTAATATAAAACATTCTTGTGAGATAATTCAGTGAGCAGCAAGACTGGTAAACATATACTCTCACACATAAATTGCCCTTTCTTTGTAAATTAAGGATTCTAACTAGAACATCAATTTAATGTCAAATGGAGTGTAATCTTATGCTATCATAGGAATTAATGCCTTAGACATTTTCACTGGAGTTTTGGGCCATATGTTGTTTTTAACAACTTTGAAAATTGTGTGTCTTTGATTCTATAAGATTATTCTCGTGATTAACGGACTATTATATGCAGGGATTTAACTTTGGGTGGGATACTGCAGAGAGATTAGGGGTCCCGCTCTCTGTGTGTTCATCCATGTGCGACTCATTTTGACCCCTTGAACTGTAACCCACCAGACTCCTTCCTCTGTCCATCGGATTTCCCAGGCAAGAATACCGGAGTGGGTTGCCACTGCCTCCTCCAGGGGATCTTCTGGACCCAGGGGTTGAACCTGCATTTCTTGTATCTCCTGCATTGGCAGGCAGAGTCTTTACCACTTAGCCACCTGGGAAGCCCTGTCTTCAGCAGTAACTGGCTCTGTCAGCTTGGAAGTGTCCTCTCTGAAGGAGATAGCAAGCCAGACTCCACCACTTACATTACTGTGATCCCCCAGGGCAGAAAGGAGGAGGATGTGCCCTCAGATAATGATAGTGGCGTCTGTATGAGGCCTGACTCCTCTCCGGGCTCTCCCCAGCATAGCCCCTCCACCTCCAAGGGCTCTCCAAATAAGAGCCTGCTATCTCCAGGCGCCCTCAGTGTCTCTTCCCGCCCCCAACCCTGCGACCCTCCTGGAGAGAAGATGAGATGGTAGCAGCAAAAGGAAAGGGTGAGAAGCTAGACAAGAAGCTGGAGAGAATGGAGCAGAACAAGACAGCAGCCACTAGGCATCGGCAGAAGAAGAGGGCGGAACAGGAGGCCCTCCCCGGTGAATGTAAAGAGCTAGGAAAGAAGAATGAGGCTCTGAACGAGGAGGCAGATTCCTTTCCCAAGGAGAGCCAGTCTCTTAACGATCTGATAGAGGAGGTTTGCAAGGCAAGGGAGAAGAAAAGGGTCCCCTAGCTAGGGCAGTCAGGAGTATGTGCACTTGTATATAGGAGGCTGAAGCTGTGTTTTAATAAATCGTTTTGTAGTGGCGGGGGGCGGGGGGGAAGCTATTTCTTGCTCATAGCCTATTTTCCTTATTTGGAACATCACCTCCCTCCCGATCTCCTGGAACTCCCCATCAGCCTTCCTGGCTTTAATGTTCTTCCTAGCATCTGCTACGCTCCATATTTCACACCTGTTTATTTTGCCTCCACCTCTTTAGCTTGCAAGTCCTGGGAAGAAAGATTCGCCTCAGCTCTTTGTAGATCACCCGGTACATAACTGGTGCTTACTGAATATTTATTCAAAGAATCAGTGAATTAATCTATAAATGAGGTTAATATTAACAGCTACTTCATAGAGTTGTAGACATTTCAACACATTGTGTATTAATGTATGCAAAACACCAACAACAGTACTTAGTACACAGTAAATATCCAGTAGTTTTAGCTGTTATTAATACTCTTGAAGAAGTTTGTTAATAAAATCATAGGTAGTAATTCTAGAAGAGATCTCTATTTGAAATTCTTTTCCTTTTAGTTAGTGAACTTGTCGCATTATAGCACCCCTTTTCATTTGCTAAACTAAAAGACATCATCACTAAAAACTTCCCAGCGTCCTGAGGGTAACTTGTGGTTGACTTTGCTACATTGGGAGGGGAAACATGGGGACTCTATCCACTTGCTAGAATAGTGTAGTCAGTCACTGAAGATTGAACAGAAACTCAAGTCCAGGGCCAAGGGCATGGGATTTGAAGTGAAAGGTAATATTAATAACTTTATATTAAATTCTAATGCTTTTATTATTTATTAAAGTATTCATTCATGAGAACTCAAAAAAGTTATTCTATTGTTATTTAAATTTAGTTAATTCATATGTGCAGTCTCTTTCTTTTTCTTTCCGAGGGCAGTGATCTTGCATTAGGCATTCCAGAAGGATCCTGTTCTTGTCCTACTAGTATCTTCCCTTCTTTCCTTTTAGCCATTGAGTCATTTACCAAGTCTAGTGACTACTGGCTACTGAGCCATTGAAAAGATCCGGGTAGCCATATGTGCCTCCTTCTTGCTTCTCTGTATCTACCACTCTATATTCTCCTGAAACACTAGGATCTTTTGCTATGTGTAAATAACCTGTAATAAGTAAAAAAAAAACACGAAAGTGTTAGTTGCTCAGTCGTGTCTGACACTTTGCAACCCCGTGGACTGTAGCCTGCCAGACTCCTCAGTCCATGGGATTCTCCAAGGTAAGAATACTGGAGTTCAGCAGCCATTCCCTTCTCCAAGGGATCTTCTTAACCCAGGGATCGAACCTAAGTCTCCCACACTGCAGGCAGATTCTTTACTGTCTGAGGCACCAGGGAAGCCCACCTGTACAACACCAAAAAGGAAAACATTAAAATTAACATTAATCTGGATGGTTCCTTGAGTCTCAAAAGGAAGACCATAATAGATTCCTCACAAAGAGAGGCTGTCACTTTTCCACTCTTGGTCCACTTCCTCCAATCTCATTTCCTTCAAGAATTTCCAATTAAAATATTAATTCATTCATTGTAAAAATAATTTTTGAGCACCTATCATGTGTTCAAACAAGATAATCAATTCTTCAGTCTCATAGAGACTGAAGAAAAGACTGATTGAGTGTTGTTTCCAGTGACCAGAGTATTCTCTCTTTCTCTTCTTCATCATTTTACATTTAAAGCCTTCTTCTGAGAAGGCCAACCTGAATGCCTGTTCCTCTGTGGCCTTTATCTAATAACTAACATGTGGTGTTGGTGTCAGTGTTCCCAGCTAGGTAAAGAAGCTATACAAAGTAATGTCTCCCTGATTAAATTATCAACGCTTCTTAGGAGGAAAACAAATTCTAATAATTTTCTAAACAATTTCAAGGACCAGAAGAGTCTCATCATTTATTTTGCAAAATTTAATATTTTGCTATTAAATTTACTACTTAGGGCTTTATTACATTATTCCTGGGTTAACTGTATCTACATTTAATTTTTTTAACCCTGTTTGATAAGAAGTAATATGGCTCAGTGGTAAAGAACCTGCCTGCCAATGCAGAAGTCATTGGTTCTTTCCCTGGATTGAGAAGATACCCTGGAGAAGGAAATGGCAATCCACTTCAATATTTTTGCTTGGGAAATCCCAGGGACAGAGGGGCCTGGCAGGCTATGATCCATAGCGTGGCAAAGTCAAACATAGTCAAATACAATTGCTAAATTAGTGACTAAACAATTTTCTTCACAGCTTTGAAACATTAGAAGAAGAATAAAATATTCTGTTTGGCTGAACAGTTTATGGTAGAAAAATAGTTTCTGGCTCACAGAACTTTAAAACTATATACACATAGTTTTAAATGGTTGACAGAAATTCAGTAATCCAGCATTGAAAAGGGATTATAATTTTAAGTGTGTATTCAAAATAAAATGCAGTCTATGTGAAAATTTTGATTGCAAAGAGCTGTTAGCATATAAAGTGTTATTATTTCACTTAATAGTATAAATACGTATAAGACAGTCCCATTTTAGTTTTTCAACAATATGCATTTTATTCTTAAAAAAAAAAAGACTGTAAGGTATATATATCAAAAGTTAGAGAGGGTTATCTCTAGGAAATAATATTATAGGTGATTTTATTTTTTCTTTTTCTTTGTGTGTTCTAAATTATACATTGTTGCTGTTCAGTCACTCAGCGGTGTCTGACTCTGCAACTCGATGGACTGCAGCATGCCAGGCCTCCCTGTCCCTCATCATCTCCCAGAGTTTGCCCAAGTTCATGTTCTGTTGCACTGGTGATGCTTTCCAGCCATCTCATCCTCTGATGCCCTCTTCTCCTGCCTTCAATCTTTCCCAGCATCAGGGACTTTTCCAATGAGTTAGCTGTTTGCATCAGATGACCAAAATACTGGAGCTTCAGCTTTAGCATCAGTCTTTCCAGTGAATATTCAGGGTTGATCTCCCTTAAGATTGACTGGTTTAATCTCTTTGCTGTCCATGGGACTTTCAGAGTCTTTTCCAGCACCACAGTTTGAAGGCATCAATTCTTTGACATTCTGCCTTCTTTACAGTCCAACTCTCACAACCATACATGACCACTAAGAATACCATAGCTTTGACTATACGGACTTGTGTCTGCAGAGTAATGTCTTTGGTTTTCAGCACACTGTCTAGGTTTGTCATTGCTTTCCTGCCAGTAAGCAGTCTGATTTCATGGCTGCAGTCACCATCCGCAGTGATTTTGGAGCCCAAGAAGAGGAAATCACTAACTTCCACCTCTTCCCCTTCTATTTGCCATGCAGTACTGGTGCTGGATACCATGGCCTTAGATTTTTTAATATTTTTTTATGATTAAAGTCATAAGCTGGCTTTTTCACTCTCCTTCACCCCCATCAAGTTCCTTTTCATTTTCAGCCATTAGAGTGGTATTTACGTCCACATATCTGAGGTTGTTGATATTTCTCCCACCTATCTTGATTCCAGCTTGTACTCATGCAGCCTGACACTTCTCATGATGTGCAGAGTATATAGCTTAAACAAACAGGGTGACAGCGGACAGCCCTGTCCTACTCCTTTCTCTATCTTGAACCAATCAATTGTTCCATACAGCGTTCTCACTGTTGCTTCTTGACCAGCATGTAAGTTTCTCAGGAGATAGGTAAGATGGTCCGGTATTTCCATCTCTGTAAGAGCTTTCCACAGCTTGTCTTGATCCACACAGTCAAAGGCTTTAGGATCACTGCCTTCTCATGGCGAAGGGGCTTGTGTAACTCAGTGAAGCTATGAGCCATGCCATTCAGGGTCACCCAAGACTGCCAGGTCAAAGCAGAGAGTTCTGACAAAACCCTGAACCACTGAAGAGGGGAATGGCAAACCACCCCAGTATACTTGCCACGAGAACCTCATAAATTGTATAAAAGGCCAAAAATTATACATAATGAATATTTATTACTTATGTAAAAACACATACATTTGATTATGAAAAATAGAATTGCTGCTGTCCTCTCACCTGGTGAAAATGATGAATAATTTTTGTTGATATTCCTTTTTGTCTGGTTTTTGGAAAAGTAATATTTGTGTTGTTCGGAATATGTTCTCAGTCACGCAGTTGTGTCTGACCCTGCTGTGCCATGGACTGTAGGCCACCAGGCTTCTCTGTCCATGAAATTTTCCAGGCAAGAATATTGGATTGCACTGCTATTTCCTACTCCAGGGAATCTTCCTGACCTGGGAATCAAACACGCATCTCTTGTGTCTCCTGCATTGGCAGGTGGATTCTTTACCACTAAGCCACCTGGGAAGCCCATATTATAAAGGATGAAGAAGAAAATTTTGAAAATAACTTTTACTCCTGCCTCTCAAAAATAATCACTCTTAAAATAACAGTAATTTTTTTCTTGCTCTATTATATATGTGTACATACACATATATGGCTGTATACTTATAGATCTATATCATTTATGTATATGTAAAGGAGTACATCAAGGCTGTATATTGTCACTCTGCTTATTTAACTTACGTGCAGAGTACATCATGAGAAACGCTGGGCTGGAGGAAGCACAAGCTGGAATCAAGATTGCCAGGAGAAATATCAATCACCTCAGATAGGCAGATGACACCACCCTTATGGCAGAAAGTGAAGAGGAACTAAAGAGCCTCTTGATGAAAGTGAAAGAGGAGAGTGAAAAAGTTGGCTTAAAACTTAACATTCAGAAAACTAAGATCATGGCATCCAGTCTCATCACTTCATGGCAGATAGATGGGGAAATAGTGAAATAGTGTCAGACTTTATTTTTCTGGGCTCCAAAATGACTGAAGATGGTGACTGCAGCCATGAAATTAAAAGACTCTTACTCCTTGGAAGAAAAATTATGACCAACCTAGATAACATATTCAAAAGCAGAGACATCACTTTGCTGACAAATGTCCGTCTAGACAAGGCTATGTTTTTTCCAGTGGTCATGTACGGATGTGAGAGTTGGACTATAAAGAAAGTTGAGTGCCGAAGAATTGATGGTTTTGAACTGTGGTGTTGGAGAAGACTCTTGAGAGACCCTTGGACTGCAAGGAAACCCAACCAGTCCATTCTAAAGGAGATCAGTCCTGGGTGTTCATTGGAAGGACTGATGTTGAAGCTGAAACTCCAATACTTTGGCCACCTAATGTGAAGAGCTGACTCAGTGGAAAAGACCCTGATGCTGGGAAAGATTGAGGGCAGGAGGAGAAGGGGACGGCAGAGGATGAGATGGTTGGATGGCATCATCGACTCGATGAACATGGGTTTGGGTGGACTCCGGGAGTCGACGATGGACAGGGAGGCCTGGCTGGAACTGAACCCACAATANGGCTGTATATTGTCACTCTGCTTATTTAACTTACGTGCAGAGTACATCATGAGAAACGCTGGGCTGGAGGAAGCACAAGCTGGAATCAAGATTGCCAGGAGAAATATCAATAACCTCAGATAGGCAGATGACACCACCCTTATGGCAGAAAGTGAAGAGGAACTAAAGAGCCTCTTGATGAAAGTGAAAGAGGAGAGTGAAAAAGTTGGCTTAAAACTTAACATTCAGAAAACTAAGATCATGGCATCCAGTCTCATCACTTCATGGCAGATAGATGGGGAAATAGTGAAATAGTGTCAGACTTTATTTTTCTGGGCTCCAAAATGACTGAAGATGGTGACTGCAGCCATGAAATTAAAAGACTCTTACTCCTTGGAAGAAAAATTATGACCAACCTAGATAACATATTCAAAAGCAGAGACATCACTTTGCTGACAAATGTCCGTCTAGACAAGGCTATGTTTTTTCCAGTGGTCATGTACGGATGTGAGAGTTGGACTATAAAGAAAGTTGAGTGCCGAAGAATTGATGGTTTTGAACTGTGGTGTTGGAGAAGACTCTTGAGAGACCCTTGGACTGCAAGGAAACCCAACCAGTCCATTCTAAAGGAGATCAGTCCTGGGTGTTCATTGGAAGGACTGATGTTGAAGCTGAAACTCCAATACTTTGGCCACCTAATGTGAAGAGCTGACTCAGTGGAAAAGACCCTGATGCTGGGAAAGATTGAGGGCAGGAGGAGAAGGGGACGGCAGAGGATGAGATGGTTGGATGGCATCATCGACTCGATGAACATGGGTTTGGGTGGACTCCGGGAGTCGACGATGGACAGGGAGGCCTGGCGTGCTGCGGTTCATGGGATCGTGCTCAGACACGACTGAGCAACTGAACTGAACTGAACTGATGATACATAAATATGTGCATATATCTGCACACATGTACATATATATGCTTTTATATTCAGTCAACATCATAACAAATATTATCTCATTCATTTAGAATGCTTCTCAAACCATACATTTCATGAATTTCTACTCAGATTAATCTGTTTTTTCTTTTACATAATTCTAAGAAAAGTCTAACAGAAAGAAACTGGTAAATTGCTGAATTTATCTGGGTTAAGTGTACATTATCATATACTAGGTATTTCAGTGTAATATTTTCTAAGACCACAAAAAGTCATTTCCCTACTCATGAATTGTAAATCCCTTGTATTATTTAGCATCTAAACCTGCAATGATCAATTTATACACAAAGTTTTCTTGTAACCTAGACTTTAAAAATACAGCAACCAGAATAGAGTCAATATTTTACAGTGTTATTCATTAAAGGCAATAATCAAAAGTCTGATGGTCAGTTTTTGTTTACAATCTTATTCAATAAATCTGGATTTTATTTCATTCTGGATACTCTACTGAAAGGGATTATCATTGATAATTGATTATCATTGATTATTGTAATTGATAATAATGTGTTAAACTTCTTCAGAGAGGATGTAATTAGGGTTTATTTCATTAATTGGCATTTCAGTTCTTTCATCTAAGTGTTTCATTTATCCAGTTGCAGGAAATAACAGTCGATAGAAATGTTGTTGTTTGGTCACAAAGTTATGTCCAACTCTTTTGTGACCCCATGGACTGTGTAGCCCCTTATGCTTCTCTGTCCTTGGGATGTCCCAGGCAAGACCACTGCAGTGGGTTGCCATTTTCTTCTCGAGGGGATCTTCCTGACCCGGGAATTAAACCCTGGTCTTCTGTTTGGCAGGCAGATTCTTTACCACTGAGCCACCTGGGAAGTCCGTCGATAGAGTAGGTTATGCTAATATTACCTTAGCAACTCTCAGAAAAAGTATAAACAATGAAAATGTGTAGGAGAGCAGAGGCAAGTTTAGTGGTTTCTAAGCTTTGGTGATTTTCTCTAACTTTGTTCAGTTCATCTTTAGGGTTATACTGATTGAAATATAGATGTACTTCCTTAAAAGAGCCAGGCAAAACGTGTAGTAGATGGAACAAAATACTGTTCTTCAGATGCAAGCTATAACTCCACTCATCCCCCAAAGAAAAAACCAGGCATGGATTTATTTAATCATAAATCAAGCAACAAATATTTATATCTGCTATGCATATGAATATACAACATCTTATCACTATGTCTACTCATATAAATGTTGAGCATCTGCTGTGTTAAAGGGGGCTTCCAGTGTGGCTCAGCTGGTAAAGAATCCACCTGCAATGTGGGAGATCTGGGTTTGATCCCTGGGTTGGGAAGATCCCCTGGAGAAGGGAAAGGCTACCCACTCCAGTATTCTGGCCTGGAGAATTCCATGGACTGTATAGTCCTTGGGATCACAAAGAGTGGGATATGACTGAGTGGGCCCTATTGTATGTACCAGAGATAGAAAGGGGTAAAAAGTACTAATTACTTGACCTCACACAGTTGCATTCTAGATGGATGGACAAGAAACAAGGAAAAAAATAAATACATGATACGATTTCAGTTAGTGGCTCATGCTTTGTTAATGTTATGGAACAGTATCACACCAAGGTACAAATTGTTAATGTACATCATTTCTCAAACTTCAGTGTGCATTCAAATCATTTAGAATCCTTTTAAAATGCATATTATGATTCAGTAGCTGTAGGGTGGTGGCTAGAAGTACGCATGTCTAATAAACTGCTGGTCTGAAGACAACAGTCTTGAGTTGCAAAATATCATTTTTGTGTAGTTAGTCTGACTAAGAGGTGGGTAATAAAATGTATCTTAAAGGAAGAGTGGGTAATGGGTGATGGACTATGAGAAGGGGAAAGGATAGGAAAAAGGAGAAAATCTAATAAACAGAATAGAACAGAAATGCAGATAAAAATGGAACACACAGGCTACCAAAAACAGCATCTCCTTACATATTCTCTGTCTTAGAACTATTCCTGCTTGTTATGGACTAAAATCAAAAAAACTAAAGTACTAAGAGTAAAATTAAATATATACTGATGCCTACGTTTGCAAGAACTGGTAGAGTTTGTGCAATTTCAGTGCACAAATAAATGCACTGAATAAATGTGCATATTTAAATAAGGTAGATTTATCGCTGTATTATTGGAAACCCACATTTACTTGGTTATATTGAGTATATCTGTTTTTATATATATTTGCTAGATAAGAAGTTTTATTATGATCAGTATTTTTTTTTTGGACATAGCCTTGAATGAAATATTCCTTATTTTGTGTCTTTTATAATGTCCCACAGACAGCAAAGATTAAGATACCTGAGGACTAGACTAAAAGGCTGGTAAAATTACATCTTTTTGTGCAGTTTATTTGTTTCCTTTACCTCTTGAAGAAATACCTGTTTACTTCCCTGAGTGACAGGGAATGTTGTAGTCTTTGGTATGACATTAGAACTCCAGAAGAGCATGCTAGAATCTATACTGCCTTAAGCATACTTAATGGTATCAGCTACATTATGATTAAAGAATCATTTACTAAGTTATAAATCTGTCCAAAAACTGATGTTCAGTGTTGAAATTCCAGGAATATGTTGCAGTGCTTTCTGAATCATAGTTAGCCGTACAAACTTAGAAAGATGGATTTATGATCTTTTGAAAATAAAAAATTGCTTTTATTCAATTTGATATCAGAAATTAGAAAAAGAAGGCACTATATACATTCCTCAAATACAGGAATAAAATGATCAAGATTGCAGATTGAGCAAATGTCTTTACCCCTCCTCTACAACATGCAAATGAGTGCCTATCCTAGGCCTGACACACAATACATTTTATTAAATGTAATCAAAACAATCCAACAAGGAAGTCATTTACCCCATTAAACAATTGAGGAAATTGAAGCTTGTCTTCCAAGGTTGCATGAGAAGACAGGAAGTTTTTTTTAAGCAGCAGACGCATGTCTTCTATATTATTGCTTGCCTCTCTCTCTCTCTCTGTTCCCAAATTATTTATGATGAAAACTGAAACCTTTCTTTGTCTTTGACCTATTGATAGATTTGAAGGGTCATTGAGTAATGAGGATTAACTTCTTTTTTCATCAGATCGCTATAATGAAAGCAGTTCAAGTATGATAGCAAAAAGGATTGTATCTTTTTTCAGTCTCCACTGAATTTTGCTAATTACCAGAAAACCCGTCCTTATTCCAAATGAGGACTTAATCAATTGACAAATAAAAACAAAAGATAAAAATACCACACTAAAAGTTAATTTTTTGAAAAAACAATATTAAAAAGTTTCTATTTTGAAACGCATTTGGTATGCTTTAAAAATTAAACATATGATTTTTTGCAACTTAATTCATAAGGAAGTTTATTTTCTGATGCTTAACTATTTTATTGTTTTGCTAAGTTTACAGTGTAATATTGGATGCTAAAAAATTATACAGAATTATCTTGCCTTAAGATATCTGTAATTTTCCTCTAGGATTATATTTATTTTAAAAGAGTAAAGACAAGTTAATTTCATTTAATAGTTTTGGCGATTGCTTAGATCACCTGAGCATGAGGTGATTTGTGGTAAGCTGGTATATATTATCTGAATAGCAGTGTTTCCTCCCCATTTTTCCATCATCATACATAAAGAAAATAATCTTTTCTATAATTTCATTTGCATGTTGTAGAGGAGGGGTAAAGACATTTGCTTAATCTGTAATCTTGATCATTTTATTCCTGTATTTGAGGAATGTATATAGTTCAATCTATAAAACAAACATATTTTCATTATAGAAAATCAGAATGATTATTAAGTATATTAGATATTAAAAATAACTGATATTATTAGTTATGTATAAAATAAAATTGCTCATGACTCCGTCAATCAGAAATAACTTCTAGGTATCTTGGACTTATATAGCTAGTCTATTCGTATGCTTTCGAAAATTTGTCTTGAGTTTCTACCACATAGTTCTGAATATGTATACATATTAAAAGACTTTATTTTTTAGAGCAGTTTTAGATTTACAGCAACTGAGAGGGAGATACAGAGATTTTCCATATAGTCTCTGCCCTGTCACCCCCAATGAGATATATAGCCACTCCAAATATCATCACTCACCACAATGGTACATCTTTTTTACCATTTAAGAATGAGCAGGTACGTGTTGATGTATGGCAAAACCAATACAATATTGTAAAGTAATTTAACCTCCAATTAAAATACATAAATTTATATAAAAAAAGAATGAGCCTACATTAACATACCATAATCCCTCAAAATCCATAGTTTACCTTAGGGTATACTCGGTATTGTACAATCAAAGGGTTTGGACAAATGTACAATGATATGCACCCATCATTAATGGTATCAGAGAGTATTTTTACTGCACCGCAAATCCGAGCTCTGCCTATTCACTCCTCTCCCTTCTATTCCAGACCCCTGGCAATCCCAGATCTTTTTACTGTCTCTACAGTTTTGCGTTTTCCAGAATGTCATATAGTGAGAAACATACTATGTATGGCCTTTTCAGAGTGGCTTATTTCACTTAGTAATAAATATTTAAGGTTTTTCCCCACGTTTTTTCATTGTTTAATAGCTTACTTTACTTATTAGTGCTGAATAATATTTCCTTGTATGGATGAACCACAGCTTATTTATTTACCTGCTGAAGAACATCTTGATTGCTCCAAAGTTTGGGCAATTATGAATAAAGCTGCTAAAAGTATCTATATGTAGATTCTTGTGTGGACATAAGTTTTCCAGTTCATTTGAATAAATACCAAGGAGTGCATTTGTTAGACTGAATGATATGAATATGTTTAGTTTTGTCAGAAACCACCAAAATGTCTTCCAAAATAGTTGTACCATTTGCATTTCCACCAGCGTTTGATGAGAGTTCTTGTTCCAAATCCTTGGTAGCATTTGATATTGTCATTGTTCCAAATTCTAATAAGTGTATAATAGGTGTATAGAGCTACTTTATTGTTATTTTAATTTGCATTTCCCTGCATTTTAATTTGCATTTGTTATTTTAATTTGCATTTGCTCCACATACAAGTGGAGCATCTTTTCATATGCCTATTTTCTACCTATATATCTTCTTTGGTGAGGTATTTTAAAACTTTGACTGATTTTAAATTGATTTGGTTGTTTTCTTAATTGTTGAATTTGAGTTTTTTATAAATTTTGGAAAATAGTCCTTTTCTAAATGTATCTTTTGCAAATATCTTCTCCAAACCTATGGCTTATCTTCTAATTCTCTAGACATTGTCTTTTGCAGACATGTTTTTCATTTTAATGAAGTCCAGCTTATGAATTATTTCTTTCATGGATCATAACTTCAGTGTTATATCTAAAAATGCATCATTATACCCAAAGTCAGCTAGGTTTTCTCTTCTGTTATTAATGTCATCTAATTTTATAATTTCATATACATTTATGTCTAGAATCCATTTTTAGTTAATTTTTGTGATTGTTGTAAGGTTTGTGTCTTGATGCTTTTTTTTTTTTTTTGCATGTGACTATTTAGTCATTTCATCATCAATTGTTGAAGTGACTTTTTACCTCATTGTATTGTTTTTTTCTCTTGCTTAAAGATCAGTTAACTATGTGATTCTACTTCTTGACTCTTTATTGTGTTCCATTGAACTGTTTGATTATTCTTTTTCAAGACCACACTGTCTTGATCACTGTAGCTTTATCGTAAGTATTGAAGTAGTGTAGTGTCATTCCAACATTGTTCTTCACCTTCAGTATTAAGCTGCCCACTCTGGATCTCTTGCCTCTCCATATAAACTTTAGAATCAGTTTGTCCATATCTGTAATTTTCTGATATTTTTATTGTGATTGAATTGAAGCTATAGAGCAAATTGGGATGAACAGACATCTTGACACTATTGAGTTTTTCTATCCACGAATGTAGAATATCTTTCCATTTACTTAGTTCTTATTTGGTTTTGTTTATCAGAATTTTGTTGTTTTCATCATATTGATATTATACATATTTTGTTAGATTTATATCTAAGTATTTAACTTTGAGGAGGGACAAAGAAAAAGCTAGAGGGACTATTGTAAGCGGTATTCCATTTTTAACTTCTAATTCCACTTGTTTATTGTTAGTAAGATATTTTCCTCAGGAAAAAATATTGAAAAATTTATTATCAGTGGACCTGCCGGAAAGAAAAGTTGAAAGAAGTTTTTTAGTGAGAAGAAAAGTAATATAGATCAGAAATTCAGATCTGTAGCATCAAAGAAGGAATAACTGAAGATACAATTTTAAAATACATATATATATATATTTCCTATTTGTGATTGATCTAGAAGATAATAGTTTGTTCAAAATAATATCAACAATACATTTAATAATGTATGGGTTATATAATATGTGATATAAATTTTACATATATATGCTTGTGTATGTTTACATATAATTACATAAATGAAAGCAGTATATAAAGTATAGGAGGGAGGAGTAATCGTTTTATTATTATAAGGTACTAGAACTATCTATAAAGTGGTATAGTGTTATTTGAAAGTGGACTTGGATTAGTTGTAAATGCATATTGCAAACTCTAGGATAACACCACTAAAAATGTTTTTGAGTATGACTGATGTGCTAAATAAAAAAGAAGAAAAATGGAATCATATAAAATGTTCAATAAAAGACAATGGCAGAAAAACAGAAGAGAAAACAGGAACAAAGAACAGGGTAACAAAAACAGAAAACAAATGCTTTTTCCCTGCTCTCTTCAAATTGCACTCCCTTGCTTTTGGTATGTATGCCTTGTAATTTTTCTTGATAACTAGACATACAGTGGGCTTCCCGGTGGCACTAGTGGTAAAGAGCCCATCTGCCGGTGCAGGAGACATAAGAGACACGGGTTCGATCCCCGAGTTGAGAAGATACCTTGTAGGAGGGCATGGCAGCCCACTCCAGTATTCTTGCCTGGAGAATCCCATGGGCAGAGGCCAGGCTACAGCCGTAGCATTGGGAAGAGTCCGATACAACTGAAAGGACGTAGCACGCAGAGCACAAACGTAACATACTCTGTAAAAAGAGCTGTTGCAGTTAGACCTTTAGTAATGCAGTGGTGAGGTGTGGGGAGGAGGCTTTCTAGAGCCCTGTGATTTAGGTCTCAGTCCTTTAGTAAGCCTACGCCTGTCGGCTGTGAACCTCACAAGTTTCTCCGTTTATCCCCTTTAGGTGAGAGAGGACTGTTATACTGGGCTACAGTTAGTGGTTTCCCTTCCTGTGGTCAGTTCAACTCCGAAAATACCTTAATAGATTAGGCTCTGATTAAGTAGTTTTTCCTGAGGGCAGGCCTTGTTAAGAAGACTAGAGTGCTCTGGAGTATCTAAGGTTGTTTCCATTTCCTTAGAAATACTGTTCCCCAGTATTTGCTGTGGGAATCTGGTCAAGCTCCTAGAGCTAAATCTCAAAATAATGTGTCCCCTCCAACCTTTTAGCTGAACCCTCCTGGAGATTTTTAACTCTCAGACTTGTCCTCTGTTGAGTGTCCAGCAATTTTGTCAATTGCACCTCAGAAGCGACGGCCACGAGAAGCCCGTGCACCACAACTAGAGAGGAGCCCCCACTTGCACAGCTGGAGAAAGGCCGGTGCTGCAGTGAATACCCAGCACAGCCAGACATGAGCAAACGACAAATTAATCAAAGACGAGTTGTCGAATTTTTAGTCTGTTCAGCTTTTTGTTTGTTAGGATGGAGTGGTGATGTCCAAAACTCTTTAAATATGGAACCCGAAACAAGAAGTCCTGTACTTCTTATTTTACTAAAATGGGAACCTACAAAATTGACAATTTTGTAACTTGAATTTTTTCACTCATGTCATAAGCTTGTTCTTTTCTGTTAAATGTTCTTTGATAGAATTTTAATTAGTGACAGTATCTTTTATCATATTAGATATTTTTATCTGGTCTGTTATTACTTAGACTGCTCCTAATTTTCTGCATTATAAACAGATCTTCTGTGAGCATTCATAGAGATAAATATTTTGCACACCTATAATTATGTCCTCAGAGTAAAGAAAGTAGCTCTTCCTAACCTAATTCACAGATGAATTAGCAGAAAACATCCTAGATACTGCTACAGTGGAACAGCATATACCTCTTAAGATACATGAAATAAAATCAGTTCTTTTGTTCTTTCATCAATTCACAAAGCGATTGAGCCAGTGCTATACAACCTTTCACTGTTTGGGGGTCTGTATGAAGGAGCGTGAGAGAGTAAGAGAGAATGAGACTGTTTATGGAAGTGCCTTAAATTGTTAGAGAAATAAAGGCTGTTTTTCATGCCATTTCAAGCAAGACTGGTACTGGGAGAATCTGGAAATCCCAGGTGCTTTTGTACTTTTATTCTGTAAACTTCATAAGACAGGGAAAAAAAAGAAAGAAAACCAACACTCCTTCTTAGGTGTAGCATGGGGACAGCTCCTTTCCAGAGGACAGCACTTTTTTACTCTGCTTCTCTGATAGGAATTGTGACTTCATTTTTGAGATGCAATGACTCCAAACTTCTAGCCACCTTATTCTATATATAGATCTTCACCTATATTGCCTTTGACTCTTCTTCCTTGATATCCTGTCAATTTCCTGTTGCCAGAGGAACTTGGAACACACCTGTACTTGAACTATTATTTATATTTTTTTTGTCTAGTAGCAATGAAGTAAAGGCTACCATGGGGAACCATGGGGCATCTCAGTAACATTGTATTAAGAAAAGACTTACTATAGGATTGGGCTTATGGAAGCTGCTGCTAAGTCGCTTCAGTCGTGTCCGACTCTGTGCGACCCCATAGACGGCAGCCTACCAGGCTCCCCCGTCCCTGGGATTCTCCAGGCGAGAACATTGGAGTGGGTTGCCATTTCCTTCTCCATGCATGAAAGTCTAACTCTTAGCGACCCCGTGGACTGCAGCCCACCAGGCTCCTCCGTCCATGGGATTTTCCAGGCAAGAGTACTGGAGTGGGGTGCCATTGCCTTCTCCATTCATGGAAGCAGGGCTTTGCTATTGTTTGCTTGCTGTCAAAAAGCGGGTGTAATGTTATGGTTTGCGTAATTAATGACTCTTACTGAGAAGCTGGGTAACCAGCTCTCCCAGCAACTGAGGGGTTTCTGGGGCACAGCATTTTCAGCACACAACCTCCCCCAAATCCCAAGCAAACTGGGAGGAGTTGGTTACCCTACCTGGAAGGTAAAAATGAAAGGAGGCTGAGGCTAGACTTGATAAAGAAACAAAATCACTCGCAGGAGCCAGGATTCAGGATATTTGGCTCCTTTTGTGGTTTGGATGCTGTTCGTGTTTTTGCCTGGATTCAGACATGATTACAAAGCAGCCTGATCTCTGACTGGAGCCATCATGGTGGCAACATGATCTAGTGGTGGGGGCTTTCTGGGAGATTCTTGGCGTTCAACAGGACTGGAGGCCACTGCCTAGCAACACCAAGGCCTTCACAGGTTCAGGACAATTTCTAGCTGGCAGGAGCTGTTTTCCTTTTCTCCAGTACCCTTCTTTGGGGATCTGAGGGGTACTTTTGTAGTTGGCCAAAGACAGACGACAATTATGAGTGTCCGTTGTGAGAGCCTTGGTTTCCGTTATATTGGTTCTGTGCCCAAAGGAAATGCTTTAGACTTTGGACAATAAAAATATTGTCCATCTCTCTTCACACAGCTTTTATTTTCTTCAATAAAGTTTTTTTAATGATTGAGACTAAATGCTGAATTACTGTTACATTTTTAAACAATCAAATACTTTTCTCCTTCTTATATTCAAAATTCATATTAGCATATTTTAATGTTCTTAATAGTAAATACCATAAAGAAACCCATATCATTTAATTGAAGACACTTTTTTCATAGGACACATTAGCGTTTTGATGAACACTAATATTTCACTATTAAACCAGCGTTTCATAAAAATATTAGTTTGTTTTGTGATTGTCTCCTAGTTATGCCTATTGTTTTTCAAAATTGGAAATATACATAAAGGGTAAATAATTGTTCTAAGTTAAATTGCTCTGATTTTAAATGAATAAATTTTCTTATTTACAGTCATTGAAAGGAGATAGTTTCATGTTTTTCAGATTTACTGTTTTAATATAAAGTGGTATTTGGATTTTTCTGGGGAAAAATATTTACCTAGGAGATGAAAATATGCATTTGATTTAGTTTAATAGCTAAGGTTATAATACTAGTTAAATTATGAAGCATCATTTTAATTATTAACATTGGTTCAATTATTTTGACTATCTTAAACTCAGTTTGGTTGTCACATATAATAACTAAATCAACTGTTCTGCAGTTAGTTTTCATAACAATGGAGGAACTTAATATGGCCTTAGCTGTATTACGAGCTTCCCTAGTGGCTCAGAGGTTAAAGCCTCTGCCTGCAATGCTGGAGACCTGGATTCGATCCCTGGGTTGGGAAGATTCCCTAGAGAAGGAAATGGCAACCCACTCCAGTATTCTTGCCTGGAGAATCCCATGGACAGACGGGGCCTGGTGGGCTACAGTCCACGGGTCGCAAATAGTCGGACACAACTGAGCGACTCTTGGTATTGGTAGCTGTATTATAATCCATATTAATGAACTTTCTTTTAGGTTCTGCGGACTACCTGGAGATCACTATTCCGCCAGACCTAAGACAGGAACATTCTGGGCAAATCAATGAGAGAAAGGAAGTTGAAGAATTATCAGAAGCTTCAGAAAGCACCATACCACAGGCAGTGGTGCTTCCTGCTGAGATTCCATGTGAGGTCAGTAAAGACAACTCGTTATTGTTGTAATGGATACTGCATTTCACTAGAATGTAACTAACACTAGAAGCTCCAATACAGAGGTATTTTTTTTTACTCTGTTCTTGGGTGTGTCCTCAGAATGGCAGAACAATGTCTGGCAGTTAGTAGGCATTTGATATGTATTTGTTGCATAATAGAATATTGAAACATACATAAAAGCTCCATGTTATTAGATGTTACTTGATATGTTGCAATGGAGAAGGCAATAGCACCCCACTCCAGTACTCTTGCCTGGAAAAGCCCATGGACGGAGGAGCCTGGTAGGCTGCAGTCCATGGGGTCACAAAGAGTCAGACATGACTGAGCGACTTCACTTTCACTTTTCACTTTCATGCATGGAAAAGGAAATGGCAACCCACTCCAATGTTCTTGCCTGGAGAATCCCAGGGACGGGGGAGTCTGGTGGGCTGCCATCTATGGGGTCGCACAGAGTTGGGCACGACTGAAGCGACTTAGCTGTAGCTAGCTGCTGATATGTTGCAAACAGATTTACAATTGCTATATATGTGTGTGTGTGTGTGTGTGTGTCAAACTGTTCAAAACAAAGTTGGATTCATATTAACCAGATCAAGGATTTTATTTTCATGAAAGGAAATATGTTCTTGAATAGAATTTGAAAATACTTTAGGACCACCTATCTTTGATTATAAAGCATGTGTCAAAGGCCTACATTATGAAGTAGAAATATCATAAGAGCTAGAAGAGCTGATTTGAGAATAAAAATATAATGTTAGAGCAAGTAGATTTCTCGGAAGGTGTTATGTGATACATGATGCTGACATTTCTTCTTCCTAAATCTTCACTGGACTGAACCACTAAAATAAGACATGCTAGAGCTTGACCAAAATTGGGGCTAGGTTTTGGAGAAGACTCTTGAGAGTCCCTTGGACTGCAAAGAGATACAACCAGTCCATTCTAAAGGAGATCAGCCCTGGGTTTTCTTTGGAAGGACTGATGCTAAAGCTGAAACTCCAATACTTCAGCCACCTCATGCGAAGAGTTGACTCATTGGAAAAGACTCTGATGCTGGGAGGGGTTGGGGGCAGGAGGAGAAGGGAATGATAGAGGATGAGATGGCTGGATGGCATCACTGACTCAATGGACGTGAGTTTAAGTGAACTCTGGGAGTTGGTGATGGACAGGAAGGCCTGGCATGCTGCAGTTTATGGGATCGCAAAGAGTTGGACATAACTGAGCGACTGAACTGAACTGAACTGAATCTCTAGAGACTAAAAAGATGCTGGCCCTCAATATCTGCAGTGTACTTCAGCAGAAAAAGCCAAAGATACAGGAGAAGCTTGAGAGTTGCATGAGAAGGTCCTTCAGGCAGAAGCCAGTATGTAGGTGACGGGAGCTGCACTTGTCTGCTTGCTGTGCTGTGCCTAGTCACTCAGTCATGTCCAGTTCTTTGTAACTCCATGGACTGTAGCCCACCAGGCTCCTTTGTCCATGGGGATTCTCCAGGCAAGAATGCTGGAGTGGGTTGCCATGCCCTTCTCCAGGGGACCTTCCCAACCCAGTGATCATACCCTGGTCTCCCGCATTGCAGGAGGCAGATTCTTTACCATCTGAGCCACCAGGGAAGCCCGAGAATACTGGAGTGGGTAACCTATTCCTTCTTCAAGGGACCTTCCCAACCCAGGAATCAAACCAGGGTCTCCAGCACTGCAGGCGGATTCTTTTCCAGCTGAGCTACCAGGAAAGCTTACTTGTTTGCTTACTGGGAGGCATATTTGGGGAGAAAATCCTCTGATCCTGATGGTTCCAGCAGCCCTGGCAGAAGCAGAATGTTCTGTGCAATTTTGAAAAGCTTATTTCCCTCATCTCCAGACCTCATGCACAAGCGGGAGAATGGCCAACAATTTAACTTACTATGTTATCAGTGCCAGAGGAACAAAAACTTCTTTGGCACTCCCTTAGAGACCCCAGGAACCGGAACTGTACAGGTTGGAGGGAACCAAGACAGAGGAATCAGGCAAAGAAATATTACAGCCTACTTGAGGAAGGAAGCCCAGGCCAAACAATCAGAACCAGCGGCTCCTATTGAGAAATAATGGAAGAGACAGAAATCAGTAGAAGAGACTATAAAAGGGAAATGAGGACTATTCTCAAATAGGTAAAGTCAAAGTTAAAAAAAAAAAAAAACCCTCTGGAACTAAAAATTACTCACGAAGAATTATGCAATGAGTCTAACCAGCTGCTTTTAAAAATATCTGCAACAGTAAAATTTGAACAATATAAAACCTTTCCATTATTAAATTGCAGAGACATCAAAATCCAAAAATTAAATCCCACTGCCCTCCAGGTAGAAATCACACACTCAGGTGGCTGGGGAGGACCAGGGTTCTTTCCATAACAGAATTGTGGACTGTCTTTTATTTACTGACATGGATATAATTCTATCAGAATCTTTGAAGGGTCTGAATTAAATTATTTCAATTCCAAATCTTTCTTGGGAGCCCCACTTTTTAAACAATCCTAAGATTTGAAAGATCATATAAGACTATTTTAGCACCAGCCAGCTTCCCAAGTGGCAATTCAGGAGATATAAGAGACACGGGTTCAACCCCTGGGTCAGAAAGATCCCCTGGAGGAGTGTTCAACAACCCAGTCCAGTATTTTTGCCTGGAGAATCCTGTGGATAGAGAAGCCTAGAGTGCTACAGTCCATAGGGTTGCAAAAAGTTGGACATGACTGAAATGATTTAGCATGTACACACTAAAAATTCGAAACAGACTGATCCATGGGCCAAAAATAGTCATCCAAGTCAAAATCTTGTATTCTTAGAACCTAAATCTTAGTATAGTCTAAATTCATGTCCCAGTTTTCATGCACCACAAGAAAGATGAGTGAAAATCACGTTTCAGATTTACCAGGAACCAGCATCTCTTATGTCTTCTGCATTGGGAGGTGGGTTCTTTTACCACTAGCAGCACCTGGGAAGCCCAGGATAGCATTCGGTCTAGTCTGAAAGCACAACCTTTGCACTTACTCGTTTCTGAGAAGTCTTCAAGTTACTGGGTAAATGGAACCCACTTTCTCTCTCCAGAAATGATATTTGAGACTTCTCTGCTGTTGTACAAAATCTAGACATCTATGAGACTGTCCTTGCCAGTCACCAGGTCACATTTGAGATGTGCCTCTTCTGCTCCCAGTGTCTTCAAATCTATGAATTTCCCCTTATGCTTTAAAGTTTCTGGCATGCCATTGTTGAGTTGACTGATTCAGTCTATTGGTGTCATCTCCATTCTGTCTGATGAACAGGGAATTCGTTTAAGTCTCTCCTGCTGTCTCCTGATGCAGAATGGCTTGAGTCTGTAGACCTGCCGCTAGCCAAGTGCTCTCCCTGAGCCCTCCTCTGCTCTGGAGAAGTGGCGTTTATTGGTGTAACTGAGGCTGCAGGTGAGCCTGCTGTGGCTTTTGACCCCAGGAGTCAGGCCCTCTTGATTCCTTCCGCCTAGTCATCTTTCCCAGCATTGTTCCTTTCCTGGACCTTGAAATTTGTGCCACTTTAAAACCAGCAGAAAAACATTTTTTTTCTTTTGACAGCTTTTTTTTTTTTTTTTTTTTTTT
>SJYA01000925.1:1196156-1210609 GCA_006410615.1 Neotragus moschatus | reverse complement strand
GTTTTTTTTTTTTTTTTTTTTTTTTTTGGTGCACTAGTGAAGATGTGCCTCCAGTGTTCCTTTTATGTAAGTTATTCTGTCTTTTTAAGAAACACCTAAATGGGTCTTAACAGTTTAAATCTGCTTAATTCAGCCTCTTCTTTTCCCTTTTCTAGGATTAGCAATCTTTGTTCTGTTTTATTGTTTGTTAAGCTTTTTGTTGTTTTTTATGGACCAAGATACTTGCTTTTCTAGCATATTTCTCTTGATTTTACCTTGTGTGGGATAACATATCACGAGAGATATGAAATCAGTGAGTTCTAAGTCTTCCAAACAAGTCCATTGTTCAAAGTAATCTTACCCAATTTTGTTCCTGATGAATTATCCACTTGGGAGGCATTCTCCCATTGAAGTAACATCTAAACCAGAACTGAACCTGGTCTGTTATTTGCTAGCTTCTTTTCCCTTTGCTGTGTATTTACCCCAAAGTCCTAATTTCATTAATTTCTCAGGAAAATTCCCTCAGAACAATGATTCTCATCTGGGAGTGATTTGGCTGTCTCTCCCAAGGAGATCTCTGGCAAAGTCTACAGAGAAGTTTGTCATAACTGGGGGTTGCTCCTGGCATCTGCTGAGGAGAAGCCAGGGATGCTACTAAAAATCCCATAGTGCACAGGGTGTTCCCCACAGCAGTGACTTCTCTGGTCCCAAAATGTCAGTAGTGTCAAGGTTAAATCCTGCACCAGAGGATAGAAAATACATTCATGCCTCTCAGTAATAGGTCACCTTCAAATCACCCTAGGAATGGCATTCAAGGAGGCAGTGGTCTTCTTCAGAGGCTTGTCTGCAGCCCAGGCAGTTCTGTGATCACTTGTTAGAGCTGTGTTATGCTGTGCCAAGTTGCTTCAGTTGTGTCCAACTCTTGGCCACCCCATGGACTGTAGCCCGCCAGGCTCCTCTGTCCATGGAATTCTCCAGGCAAGAATACTGGAGTGGGAAGGGGATCTTCCCAGCCCAGGGATCAAACCCACTTCTCTTACATCTCCTGCATTTGCAGGAGGATTCTTTACCACTCCCGCCACCTGGGAAGCCCTTCTTGTTTGAGAGGCATCATGTCTAAGCAGTAATCCAGTCACTGGATGCTTTTTTAATGGATTTGACCTGAAGCTTTAAGAGGGATCCTTTGAGTGTTTTCTTCAATGGCCCTTTCAGAAATACTGTGGTTTGCTCTAAATGCCCCCTGCCTCTCCTGGAGCCCCAATCATGGGTCAGTAATGGCCTCTCTATTGCTTCTTCCATCCTAAAGAGCAGCTAAGGGGAGCTTATTTTTATCTTATCTGTGTAGGCAGGACTTCAATATGGCATTTTCCCTTCCTTTTGGTAGAATCTGCTGCAATCTTAGCTTCCCTCCACCCTGAACCTCTTACTTCCTTTCATATGGTTATATATATTTCTTTATGTTTATGTTATTCTTCCATAGCTACTGTTCAGATAAGATTGGTTACTTGTTGATTTTTGAGCAAATTTAACTCTTAAACTTATAGTACCACCACAAAAAGAAAGCTTTTAATGGGCTTTTATCAGCAGTTATAGCTATATTAATTCCATTGACTTATTTTTCGAGTCCTAGAACATGGCACATGCCCTGGTAAAGACCTTCATTTTATTTGACCTTCACTGATGTATATGTCTGTGTCTGCAACCATAATATGAGTCTCCAAACCCAAATCTGTTCAGATCACAGAATGTATAACCAGTGAACCTAGAGAAACTCTGAGAATATATGAAGGACTCTTAGCAGGGCCCATGGGGAAGCTACAAAAACCTCTCAGATTAGCGGCTACCTGTTCACTCCTTGGCACTGAATACAGTTTAAAACAATACACAGAAACTAACAGCACTGCCCACTTATTTCTGACATCAAATCACAGATTAGATCTTGATAACCAATCTTAACTTAAAGTCAGGTCCTATGATTTAATTGAAACATAACAGTAAAAGCAGCAAAAGATTATTGTGTGTGTCACTGCCTAAAATGTTGACGTGTGAACATTACCCCTTCAGTGTTAAGGTTTTACAATGACAAAAAGGTGGGTTTTTTTCCCTTTAATCAAGTGTTTCTCAGATTAAGCAGCATATAGAGATGACTTGGGGAGGTTTTACAAAGCAAAAATGTCTGAATCCTAAGGTTAGAGATTCAGATGTAAATAGTCTGAGGTTTGGCCTGGACATTAGGAGTTTTAAAAGCTTCCCAGGTGATTCTCCAAGGTGAGAATTAGCAGCCAAATTTGGGACTATTGCCAGGACCTAATCCTTGCTCTGCCGTCACAGGTCAGGTCAGGGTCAGCTTCAGGGACTTGCACAGTGCTGGCTTAATAAGGCCCATGCCCCTGCAACTGTGCTTGGAGATCTGGCTCCTGTTAATTATGAATATGTGGAAAGAGCCATTGGTCTGGATGCACAAGTCAAAGTAAGCCGATATGATCCACGAGGATCAAAATCCTTTATTACGTGTGCTTAATGATTCATTAAAGTCTAGAAGGCCACCCACCCCGAGACAATCTGGAAACTCCACTACCGATGTGTTGTACTACAGACAAAGTTCCAGCCCTTTTGGTAAGGTTTGTTTACAATGCAGCAAATCTAGAGAGTTTGGTAGTGATTATTATTATAACTCTTTCTCAGTTTGAATGCTCAGAGCCAGATAAGGTGCAAACAAAGAAGTTAGATTGAGAGCAAAAGAGCATCTTCTGATAAAACTGAATTTACGACTATTTGAGTGTCCTAATATTTCCTCCATTGAATTAAATATGTCCATATAATTGTAGCTTTAATTAAGATGTCCATAATAATTAAGGCTTCCCCAATGACTCAGACAATTAAGAATCTACCTGCAATGCAGGAGCCTCGGGTTCAGTCCTTGGGTCTGAAAGATCCCCTGGAGAAGGGAATGGCAACCTGCTCTAGTATTCTTGCCTGGAGAATTCCATGGACAGAGGAGCCTGGTGAGCTACAGTCCCTGGGGCTGCAAAAAGTTAGACACAACTGAGCAACTAACACTTTCACTATTTTCACTTTCATAATAACGAAGAACAGGGCTGGCTGACTGCAGGCCTTCTCTCCTTAGCAGCCCCCTTTGAGCATGGAGATGCAAGAAGCAGATGAACCTGTGAGTCCTGAGGGGGATAAGGAATAATGCTTGCTCAATGTAAAAAAAAAGTCATATTTTTATAGGCTTATTCCATCTCAATTTGAAAATACATATAGATGGCCTCTTCAATTTTTTTCATTTGGACATTTTTAAAGTCTATTAAATTTGTTACAGTATTGCTTGTATTTTTGTTGTTTTTTGGCTGCGAGTCACGTGGGATCCTAACTCCCCAACCCACACCCCCTGCATTGGAAGGTAAAGTCTTAACCTGGAACCACCAGGGAGTTCCCCAGAGTACCTCTTATGTACCCAATTCTTACAAGATGCCAAAATGATATAAAAAATAAAAATACCTTCAGGGTGTTTGAAATCTGTCTGGGAAGCCTCAATACAGACATTAAAAACTTATTAAGACCAGAGGGCATGACTTAGAAAGGTTCAAATGATGAGTACACGTGTGAAATGTTTTATGATCCCTTTGGAAGTTGTACGTGAAACCTGAGATGGACCTTGGTGAACAGGATAAGTATGAGGAAATGGAGGGAGAGTAGGAACTCAAGAGCATGCCAACATTATGTGCAAATAGGAGCGGCTTCCTAATTAGCAGGGCCCAGGTGGGCTGCCGTCTACGCGGTCGCACAGAGTCGGACACGACTGAAGCGACTTAGCGGCAGCAGCAGCAGCAGTGTACAATGAAAAGGTAGACACCTCCGTTCTAATTATTAAGTATTTCAAGGTGTGATAGCCGAGCATTAAAACAAATGCAGGTTCTGTGCATCTTCAGAGATTACATGTCCTTGGAGCTTGTCCCAGTTACAAATGAGGTGTCAGTGCCTCCGGGGGTGGTCAGTGTGCTGATCTTTTGTTTAGACCTCTTCTCTGGAGATGATTGAAAGGTGGGAGAGCATCTGGTGCATAAGAAGCAGCCCGTGGAAGCACCTGGCTTCCCAGGTGGCGCCAGTGGTAAAGAATCCACCTGCCAATGCAGAAGACTTAAGACACGTGGGTTCGATCCCTGGGTCGGGAAGATCCCCTGGAGGAGGAAATGGCAGCCCACTGCAGTATTCTTGCTGGAGAACCCCATGGACAAAGGAGCCTGGCAGGCTACAGTCCATAGGATCGCAAACAGTCGGACATGACTACAGCGACTTAGCGCAGCATGGCATGTGACCACCCATGAATGAGGATGAGTTGCTGGCTGAATATACACCAGGAGAGGATGCTCGGGATTACTAAATTTCGAAGGTGAGAGGTCAGAGTTTTACAGGAAGGGATGAACAAATAGAAGAAAACACCAAAGAACTTTGAAGCTGGATTTGAGCCAGAGTGAAAATGGGAAGTCATTAAAGCTGCAAAGTAAGGAGACAGATGGGAGCAAGTGAGGGACTAAAGAACTGCCTTGGAAGTGTGGTCTCTGAAGAGGAAGTGGCAGGCGTGAGGACCGGAAGGAGCTCCAGTTACTGACCTCAGATTCCGATGAAGTAGTGCCTGAGGAGGCATAGAGAAACAGAAGCATTTCCCATAGGTCGGATATGTGAAGCCAGAGGTGGACTCATGGGATCTTTTCTCAAAGTGCAATTTAATTGATATAGAGAAATTTAGTTCAGAATATCCTATGGACAAATACTTGGGAGCATTAGACTCTGCTGGAAAAATGCCAGAGATGGATGAGTGTCAGCTGAGATGATTTTTTTTTAACATCAACATATTTGTAAAAACCCCATAGTACAGAGCATTAAAAATGTAAGTTTTATTGGTGGGTGATTTATGCTTAGGGAAATAATATTTAAATAAGAGAGCTTTGAAATTAATGACTTTTGGGTAAACACAGTTTTATAAGGGCATATAAATGGGATTCCTGTTTATTTTGTGAAAGACTGAAATTCAGTCTGACTTTGAAGAAAGCCTTTGAAAGGTGATATCTGAGATAATCATAAAATATATTTCATTTTAGTTATTGTGAAGGTTAAAACAGCATCATGTAAACAATAGTACAGAGTTTAAATAATTCTGATTGATATTCAGAATGTAAATCTTTGTATTCATCACTCTCATCTTAAAATAGAAATATAATAGCCTTCCATATTGGTTTTTGAGGTATGTGTGTGTGTGTGTGTTTTGGTTAGGATTAAAGGAAATGGCTTTATATAAAAAGTGACTAGCCAGTATAAAATATATGAATGCATCCTCAGTCAGTCATGTCTAACTCTTTGTGATTGAATGGACTGTAGCCCACTAGGCTCCTCTGTCCCTGGAATTTGCCAGGCAAGAATCCTGGAGTCGGGTGTCGTTTTCTCCTCCAGGGAATCTTCCTGATCTAGGGATTGAACCCATGTCTCTTCCATCTCCTGAATTGGCAGGTGGATTCTTTACCACTGTTCCACCTGGAAAACCCAGTATAAAACAGATGCTCAAAAGATGTTTATCCCTTCCTTTTCTCTGTATTAAATTCAGTCTTCTTATCCTTAGTTTTCTCTCAGGTTTTTTTTTTTTTTTTTCAAAAAGGTTGTTCAATAACCCAATAACAATATCTTTGTAGTTGTTGTTCAGCTGCTAAGTCACATCCAACTCTTTGCAACCCCCTGGACTGCATCACACCAGGCTTCTCTGTCCTTCACTGTCTCATGGAGTTTGTTCAAACTCATATCCACTGAGTTTGTGATGCCATCCAACAATGTCATCCTCTTCTTTTCCTGTCCTCAATCTTTCCCTTATCAGGGTCTTTTCCAATGAGTCAGTTCTCCCCATCAGGTGGCCAAAGTACTGGCTCTTCAATTTCAGCATCAGTCCTTCCAATGAATATTCAGGGTTGGTTCCGTTAGGATTGACTGGTTTAATCTCCTTGCTGTCCAAGGGACTCTCAAGAGTCTTATCCAGCACCACAGTTCATAAACATCAATTCTTCAGTGCTCAGCTTTCTTTATGGTCCAACTCGCCCATCCATACATGACTATGGGAAAAACCATAGCTTTGACTATATATGGACCTTTGTCAGCAAAGTGATGGCTCTGCTTTTTAATACACTGGCTAGGTTTGTCATAGCTTTTCTTCCTAGCAGCAAGTGTCTTTTAATTTCATGGCTGCAGTCACCCTCTGCAGTGATTTTGGAGCCCGAGAAAATAAAATCTGTCACAGTTTCCATTTCTTCCCCATCTATCTGCCATGAAGTGATGGGACCGGATGCTATGATCTTAGTTTTTTCAGTGTTGAATTTTAAGGCAGATATTTCACTCTCCTCTTTTATTTTCATCAAGATGCTCTTTAGTTCCTCTTCGCTTTCTGCCATTAGGGTGGTAGCATCTGCATATCTGAGATTGTTGATATTTCTCGTGGAAATCTTGATTCCAGCTTCTGTTTTATCCAGTCCAGGATTTCACATGATGTATTCTGCATATAAATGAAATCAGCAGGGTAATGATATACAGCCTTGACATACTCCTTTTCCAATTTTGAACCAGTCATTCCATGTCCAGTTATAACCGTTTCTTCTTGACCTGCATATAGGTTTCTCTGGAAGTGGGGAAGGTAGTCTGGTGTTCCCATCACTAAGAATTCCCCACAGTTTGTTGTGATCCACATAGTCAATGTTTTTAATACAGACAATGAAGCAGAAATATTTTTTCTAGAATTCTATTGCTTTTTCTGTGATCCAACAGCTGTTGGCAATTTGAATCTTATATACATAGATTTGGGCTTCCCTAGCTTTTCCACCTTAATAAAATCTTGAAGCTTTTAGATTTATAACCTGTAGTCAATGCAACAGCCTTCACTGGTATTCATCATAAAGAGTAACAAAAGAATCTCTTATTGGTAAGATTAACAATACACTTGACCCTTGAATAATAGGGGGTTTGAATTGCGTGGGTCCACTTATACTTGGATTTTTCTCAGTAGTAAATACCCCAGTACATGATCTGCAGTTGGTTGAATCAGGATACTGCTATTGCAGAGGGTGTACTATCAATCTTATATGGATTTTCCACTGTGCAGAGGGCCAGCAGGTGTTCTAACAGTTATGTTGTTCATAGATCAACTGTATTAGACATCTAAACCAATTAATCATATTTAATGTATAAGAGGTCTTAAGGCTAAACATGTTCAATCCTCTTATTTATAGATAAATACACCAAGTTCTAGAAAGGTGAAGGAAAGGGATTTGGGGGGAAAAAAAGAATTTGTTTAGCAATTGAATTACATTCCCTGTGGGTCTGTGAAATGATGCTCATCACCTTCACATAGAACCCCTCACACAGGGATGAGGTGAAAAGAAAAGGGAGCAGCTATGAACTCAGTAGATTCATTTGCAAAATAGGGTGCTGGGGAAAAATAAATTTTCAATAGACATAAGTTGATAAACTTAAAATCTTGTGAGGCTCACCTTTACATACTTCATGTATGAATATGGCTGAAACTGTGGACACGATAGTAGTGGTGGCTTAGTTAGTCCCTAAGTTGTGTCCTACATTTGCAACTCCATGGACAGTAGCCCATCATGCTCCTCTGTCTATGGGATTTCCCAGGCAAGAATACTGAGGTGGATTGCCATTTCCTCCTTCAAGGGATCTGTCCCACCAAGAGATCGAACCTGGGTCCCCTGCCTGGCAGATGAGTTCTTTATACTAATTACATGTTGGACCTTTATCACTAAGTGATTGATTAATGAAAACTTTTCAAATGCCTAATTGAGTTATATTTTTCATCGTATAGAATCCTGGTGAAATATTTATTATTTTGAGAGATGAAGTAACAAGTGATGCTGTGGAGGTTGAATTTACATCAAATAGTAAATGCATTAGAACACAGCCAGCCCTCTGGAATAAAAGTGTCTGGAGTATGAAAGCTTTAGGTAAGAAATTTTTTATGCTTTAATAAATATAAAACATCATTCTGAGTTTCTTTCAATAAATTTCTGGTAAATGGTTTCACTTCTCTACAGAAACTAATATTGTTCTGCAGGTGTTTCCTGTGTTTAGCTTTCACACATCCAAGGCTGTTATTATTAATCTGAGTTTGCAAAAGCCCGAATGTGTAAATTAGCCTATGTACCATGTGGTGAAATGACAGGCAGTAATATCATGTACTTTTAACTGTGTCAGCAAAGAGCACTTTAAATGTTAGCTGTTAATCAGGGAACTAAAATCATTCGTTTTATTGTAACAGGATGAGCAAACATTTGGATTTTCATTTGTAATTTTCTTCTTTTTTTGCTTTTGTTTTTTGTTTCTGCCATGCCCCTGAGTATGTTTTTGCTTGTTTGGAAAGCATAGTTCTTTTTCACTATTTTATCATCTTGGTACTATATCTATATACAATCTTCCCTCTTTTCCTTTTTAAAATTATGAACCTAACCATTTATTATCCAAGTTTGCTTCAACATGATAAATCGTATCAGATTTAATATTACGGGTGAAATATACAGACTTGTCTTGATAACTGTACTAAAATCAAAATCTAATATGTTAATTTCTGAATGTTTTTATATAAATGTAGGACTTGCCGTTTTTTTAATTTATGGTGTCCTTTTACAATCAGAGAATAAAACTTTATAAATGTGAATTTAAATATTTTAAAGTACAAAGATATTAAATCATTTTATGAATTCAGAAATGTAGTAAAAATTTAAAGAGTGAGTCAAACGCATCCAGAGCTTTTTTGTTTTCTTTTTAGAATATAACTCTAGTGAAATCCATTTACAGAGCATTTGCAAATCTTTTCTGTTGTGTTGTGTAAAGTATGTGTCCCTTCTGTGGATATCCTCACACAGCTTAGATCAGAGTTGGATTATAGAAAGGGAAGACTCTATGCGAAGCATTTATAAACATCTTAGACACTGCTTCCTGTCATGGACAAGGACAGGCAGAAGTGAAATGAGAAAGAATTCTGTTTCTTTTGCTTTTCTTCCAAAACCTCTTACTTCTTTATGTCACATTTTTAAAATGATTTAATGAGCAGTAATTTATAATTAGTTTAGAAGTTAAGCTAAATCTAGTTAGACTAAAATCACTACAGAAATATCAGTATTGCAAATTAAGAAGTACTGAGATAATACTTCTCAAATACCAAATCAAAATGTCAAATAAAATTATTCACATTAAGATTTTATGTTCAGTTTACTTAGTAGCTAAGAGCAGTGGAAAGAATAAAATGTCAAATTTCAGATGTTTTCAGAAAAATAGAAAATTGTTATTCCATAATTTCCAAGATATATGAGACTATAATATTATCTATGTAATTGAACAACTAATTTATAGTAAAAATAAATAAACTACTATTTACCAGTTATGCTAATTAAACCTCTCCAACTCTTTTTTTTTTCAACCAGTATATTCCGTAAGTTAATGATAGATTTTCTTACAAAATGTTGCCTGTTATGTAACAATATATAGGATAGTTCCATGAGTAAGTATGGGACTATGGATGGGTCATGGCTCAACAGAAATGGCCCCAGAGTCTTACTTTCTCTGCCTCACGGTACTGTTTCTTAAAAATTTTTGAACCCTAGCAAGAACTACATTTTATGTTATGATGCAGGATATATGCATGAATACATAATGAAAACAAAGGTTTTAAAAGCAATACTTAGACTGATGGTTTCAGCCATGACACGTAAAGAGCTTGAAAGTTGCCACTCCCATTCTTACAACAAGAAAAAACTGAACAAACTGAAAATCAGTGACTTTTCTTGAACTCGCTGGAGAACTGAAGTTGGAGGGCAAACAACCATTACAACATGTGGAGAGAAAGGTAAATCTAGAGTGACATCTAAGATCTGCTTACCTGGAGCAGAAGTCTCTGGAGCATTAATCTCGTAAGAACACCTAAATGGTAATTCTCGAGAATTGCTGAAGGCTAAGTGTGAACTAGCTTGAAAGTAAGAAACCCCTGGAGGCTGCCATCTTACGTGTGCTGTGTGCTCAGTCGTGTCCGACTCTTTGTGACCCTGTGGAACGTAGCCCACCAGGCTCCTCTGTCCATGGGATTTTCGAGGCAAAAATACTGGAGTGGGTTGCCATTCCCATCTCCAAGGGATCTTCGCAACCCAGGGATCAAACCTGAGTCTCCTGCATTGACAGGTGGATGGATTCCTTACCACTGAGTTGTCTTATGAGGCACCTATAATTTTGTGGAATTTATCTCCCGGAATCCCATCAGATTCACACAGTGACGATCTGAGAAAGATCTGGAAGATTCTGCTGGGTCAGAGGAATCATAACCAAGGGGAAATACTCTCCATGTGTTCTCCATAATGAAGGTCTACTTTTCAGGGGGAGAGACTTCATCAGAGTCTCATCCTACCTGAGGAAAGGAGCCCCCTCTAGCCTTTCTGTCTCATTTAAGGGGAGAGAAAGAAAGCTATGGCATGGCAGAAATGCTCGTGGAGGTCACAGCAAAAGACACAGGCCCACTAAAAGACAGAATCATAAGATTAACGTGCTCGCCTCCACCCAACATGACGATTACCACAGCAGTGTAATGACAGTGGGTTTCAGTTGAAAGTATGCAAGATGCAGTGTCTTTCTGAGGAGCAGTACTTAGGGAAACACAAGATCAAGAGAGAAGACAAGAGAGGAAGTCGAAGACTTTGGCACTGACAGCTGCAGCAAACAGTAGATACAGTCCAACTCCTAGATAGATTACTCTCACTACACCCATACCTATTTTACTTCTTATACCCCAAACAAATAACCCTGGTGGCTCAGTCAGTAAAAAATCTGCCTGCAATATGGTAGACCCAGATTCAGTCCCTGGGTTGGGAAGATCCCCTGGAGAAGGAAATGGCAACCCACTCCAGTATTCTTGCCTGGGGAATCCCATGGACAGAGAAGCCTGGTGGGCTACAGTCCATAGGGTCACAAAGAGTTGGACATAACTGAGAGACTTTCACTTTCACTTTTCACCCCAAACAACATATCTGCTTTTTGGCAAGAAATTACAAGACATGTCAGAAAGCAAGCAAAAAACAGTCCAGAGAGATAAAATGCACATCAGACCAGACAAGTGTGACACTTGTCGGACAAGTGTGACACGGATGTTGGAATTATCAGACAGGAAATTTTATACAACTATGATTAATATGTTAAGGGCTGTAATGGAAAAGTAGACAACATGCAAGAATATATGTGTACTGTAAGTAGAGAGAAACATATTTTTTCTTTTCGTTTTGTTTTTCACTGTTATTCAGAACCTCCTAAATTCACGTCATGATGAACTAGTGGGTCACAAACCATAGATGGAGAAACTAAGTTTTGCAGCTGCACCAGCCAATATGGTAGCCACTGGCCACATCTGGTTATTTAAACTTTATTATAATTAAATAAAGTTTAGAATTCAGTTGCACTAAGCATTGTCAGGTGCTTCATTGGAACATATCCATCATCTCGGGAAGTTTGATTGGACAGCACTGACTGTACACTGGAGTTCCCTTTTCTCTGCACCAGCTGCAGAGTAAGAGGGAGTACCCAGTGTGTTCCCGCAGGCTAGCTATCTGTGCAGAAGCTACAGTGAAGTTAAGAAAATACTTAACTGGTGGCCGAAAGAGCTGTTTTTATTCTGTATTGAGCCATTTACTGGGAAACTTTAGACACATCTCTTGATCTTTCTGTGCTCAGTTTTCTTATTGATAAAACATTGTATTTTAAGTACTCAGGTACAGGATGTTTGGAGATAAGGGAGGTAATATATGAGACACCACTGAGACATCCAGCTGAGGAACAGAGTATCAGTCTCTCCCTCTAGCAAATCTCATAAACTTGAGTGGCTTTAAAACTTCCTTCTCTTCCTTTTGGGAGAGAATTGAGGTGTCTTTCTCTATAAATACTATACTCCTCATATTGCCCACTCCCTCCTCCTGTGTTCACATCCCTTGATATAAAATTTGCCCCCTTTCACTCTTGGGCAACCGTGCTCAGGAGCACTCCCGGTTCTGAATATCTCACGTATAATTCCTATACCTACTGATGACTTCCAGGGCAGGAAATGATCCCAATTAGTATCTCATACCATCTAATACTAGTCTAAACATATTTAAGGTTTTAAATTTTTCTTGTTCTGCTTCTTTGAATACCAAATTAAAATGGGGGATCTAACCCTGAAGTGGAAACATACCAGGGATGCTTTTCTACTCTCAGGGTTCTTTTAAAGAATACTGATGTTTCAAATTCAGGAGATGGCCTCTCTCTGTTGGTCTCCTTCCACTCTAGAAAAAGTGCTCACGTGACTTCACTTTCTAAAAAGCACACCTTCCTGATGATGTCCACAGATTCATCTCTGACAGGTACTGTTTTGTGTTATAGGAATTCAAAGCTTCTATAGTCCCCTTTTGCCAAAACTTATAAAAATACATGTGAAGGCTTTAAATGAGAAATATTAAATAATTTTAACTCAGAAAGAAGAAAGTATTCTTCTGGTACCTGCATCTCAGGCAGAAAATTATTTTACACAGCAGGGGGACATCAATTAAAAGTTGAAAGGAATGTAAAATGCATCCACAAGAGATAGAATTTCTTGATGAATTAAGAAGCTGTGTTCTGGATAATATAAATTATAATTTCATATTTCATTTAAAAAACAAGGAAATACTTTAGGATGTGCTAAGTATGCTGAACATACTTAGAAATATAACTGTTAAGAAATTATTCTAAATATCATACTTCAGGAAGATGGTTTTAACATGTATTAAATTGGTAGTAATTTTTAGGTGTGACTAAGATTTTGAAGCCACCAATATTTATTTAATAATAATTTCCAATCAAACGTGTTATGTTACACATGAAAAGATGCTCAACATCACTCATTACCAGAGAAATGCAAATCAAGACCACAGTGAGGTACCANAAGTGGATATAATAGGAATCCTTAAAATCACTCAGCTGGAGACTGTACAATACAATAGATAGATTGCTTTTTCTTTAAAATTCTTTTTTTTTTTTAAAGGAAACAAAAACCTTTGGGAGACATGTTTTAAAATCTTCCTAATGAGGTATTTAGCTGATAATCCACAATGGCTTTGATTGCGGGATAAATATGGGATTGCCACTCAGACCCTCCGAAAAATATATGTAATTGCAAAGATTAAGCAAAGTATGACTAACAAATTGTTTTTCAACTCTTGGCACAGAAAACTGAAGCATCAAGAGGCGTTAGGCTGGAATGTTAAGCATCATATCTGCCCCCCAAATACCCTCAAAGGCCTTTCTGTTGAGCGAACTCTCTTCTGGAAGATTGGAATGAGGTGTAACACTGTCCGTGATGAAGTAGAAAGCCAGCCCATTGGCCCTCCCTGCTTCTCGGGTCCACCACTGCCCCGTTATGAATCAGCCAGCCTCAGAGCTCTCAGCAGCAATTATATTATGAATGATTCCAGGTTCTTTTTATTGGGAAGGTTTCGAAGTCATGAGATTTGAAAGCAAACAAGACCCTGGGTGTTTAAATCCTGCCAGATGGAAGGAAACTTCCAGAGGTGATGGATAGGCTTCTGGCATTGATAATCATGATGTTTTCACAAGTCTATACTTAATCTCCAAACACATCAGGTTGTATATATTAATTACCTACAGCTTATTGTATGCCAATCATATCTCAGGAAAGCAGTTAAAAACTGTTACATTGATTAGTTACTTGGATGTGTAATAACGGACCAAAAGTCCTTCAAGACCTTCATCCTAAGGATTTTGTTCAGAAGGCATGGGTGAAAGTTGTGACTGTCTTACTTCTTCCCTAAGGACAGTTCAAAAACCAACCTCAGGTGGTCTCCTGGTAAAATATGAGCAGTTAACAAAATACACCCTGTCAGAGGCAAAAGTCAAATACCCATATGAGGCTGGCCTCTGTTGCCTTCCAACCACGCTCTCTAAATCCTGTAATCTGCTCCAGAGCCCCATTTCGCCAAGCTCTGTGCCAGGGGCTGAGGATACGCTGATGAGCATGGCAACACGGCTGCTGCTGTCTGGAGTTTACGTGCCAGTGCAGAGACGAATGCAGGGCCAGTTGCTGAGTTGGTGACAAGTGCAGAGAGACACAGTGGAAGTTAAGAGAGCGGAATAAGGGCACCTCTGCCAGATCTTGGGAGAATCTGGGAAGATCCATGGGGGAGGTGACACTGGAGAAATAAAGTATGTTGAGTGAACTTGAGGATGCTCAGCAGGGGTCAGGGCAGGGAAGCCTGTAGTGTGGATAAGGCTGCTGAGGCTGCAGGGTTGGGTCTTCTGTGACTCAGATGCTCAATCATGTCCAACTCTTTGTGACCCCCATGGACTGTAGAGCACAAGGCTCCTCTGTCCATGGGATTCTTCCAGCAAGAATACTGGAGTGGGTTGCCATTTCC